>AYEL01060590.1:0-45228 GCA_000484575.1 Olivierus martensii | reverse complement strand
GGAAATTGTTTGATGCAACTGGAAAAAATTTGATTTTTTAATCTTCACAAATACAGTAGTCTCAATTTCATATTAAATTGAATAAAACACAGTATTTGAATTATATCTAGCTAACGAATATTGTAAGCAAAAAATATATTTGGCATGCATGTACTGTATACTGTACATAGAGTATATCCATCAAGAACCATAGTTTTACTTTTGTGAAATCGCCAGATATTTTGCATTAATGAAAAATACTTTGAAATAGAAAATAACAGCATGCAATTTTTAAGTGATATAAGCCAGTTATTACCACTGATGAGATGAATCAGAAAATGGAAGAAAAGGTTTACTGAATCAGGCCTGAACCTGATTACATCGTAAATTGTAGATAGCAATTCAGAAATTGAATTTAGATTCTCAAAATTAGCGACTGTTACAATGTAGCTATTCGATCGGCACAATTCACAAAATTTAGATTCTCAAAATTAGCGACTGTTACGATGTAGCTATTCGATCAGCACAATTACAAAAAAAAAATAAAAAATCTGGTTTGACTAACGTAACTCTGAAATTTGGATAATGTAAGTCGGAAAAGGGTCAGTATTGGTCAGTAACGTAAGTGCGGGATTCATGTAAGTTGAAATCACGTAAGTCGGGGATCGCCTGTATATAATACTTAAGTAGAAATACAAATATAAAATACAATATATAAAGTAGGCTTTGATGACAGGAGCTTAAATATATAGAATGAAAGATACAAGTCTGGTAAGACACAAGTTATTAAAATACATTATAGAACAGAGGTTATTATGTATTTATAGTATTCTTGGCTCTAACAGATGATAATCAACAACTGTGATGATTAAATCCAGCATCGATCCTAGTCCAAGAAGTATATCCAATATACTTCTTGGACTAGGATCGGATTTGTTGACTATCATTTGTTAAAGCCAAGTGATCTATGCATATGTAATAATCTCTGTTCTATGATGTATTTTAATAAAATATGTACCAGATTTGTATCTTTCATCTAATATTTTTAGGTTCCTGTCATCAAGCCTACTTTGTATTTTATTTTATATTGCTAGTTCTATTTTATTTTATATAAACTTATATTTTAGTTTTTTACATTTAAAAATACTACATAGTTCTTTTTTTAAATTTAAATATAATTCTTCAGAATTTTAGTATAATGAAAACTGAAGAAGGTTGCATAACAGCTGAAATATTCCTTTCTTTCTTATAGGATAATTTTTTTTCCTCTACTACTGAGCTTGTAGATGATTTTAAAATTTATATTAAATAATTTATTAAATTATAATTATTTGAATCTATATGAGATGAAACTTAAATTAATTTTATATTTGTACTAAAAATATGGCAAGTATTAAAATTATATTTATTTCAGAACATTTTCTGTTGATGGAACACATTTTGATGACACTTACATTTACATCATTAATATTGAAAAAGGAATTAAAGATGTCATTTCAGCAGAAGAATGTAAAAGTGCAGCAGTATGTCAAACAAAAAATGGAGTATTTTATAGAGATATTGGTTCTTTAGCAACTAGAAAATTTTATTTAAAAGGTTTATATTTTACTCCCAATTATAAAATTAAAAACAGTAATTTAATATTAAAATTTTAAATTATTTAAAAATTTTTATTTTTAAAGGTACTGAATTGCAATTGGAATTAATTTCATTAGGAAGAAAATGTGGAAAAAATCATAACAAAAATGTTACAACAATAATAAATTTTGTTTGTGTTGAAGATGCTGGGATTGTAAGTAATTGAGAAAGTTTGTGATTGGATTTGTTTAAATTAGATTAATTATTATTAATTATTTTTCATTATAATTTTACTTCTAAAACAAGCTGTTCTGGAAAAAACTGATTTCCTGTTTTTATATTTGCTATTATTTGCCAACATATATTTTAATCATACTCTAATCATTACAAAATATTAGTCTAAAGGAGAACCTAAGTTTGACTACTTGATAGTCTAGCTTTTGGTCCATAATTACCTCTATTAGGAAGAACCTAATAAATTATCTATTTGCTTTTTAAGATGATGAAGCTACAGGTTAATTAACACTTTGATACTGGTTATAGAAAAATTTTAAGGTTTAGATATGCCAATTTTATAATCTTAAAATGGTATTTTTATTTTGTGAATTAAAAATAAAAATAAAATTTGTAAATTTTCTGTAGGGGAACTGCTTTCCATTGATTTTACCTCAATTTTCATACTGGAAAGGACATTTTATAGGAAAGATAAAAATTTTTGAAACTGGCCAAAAATTAGGGAATTTTGAAAAAAAAATTTTATAAATTTTTTTATAAAGAAATATTCTGATTTATAAATATATCATCGGAAAAATTTATATATATTCAAATTCCAATTATTCTTTCATAATTTTGAAAAATTATGAAAGAATTAAAGATCTAATTTCAACAATAGCTTAGTTTGGTTTTGTTAAGTAATAATGATTGATAAAAAAACAAAATATAAAGTCATTAACTATTATGAGAGAAAGGTTGACAATTAAATAGCATAGGAAATGATTGAAGATAAACAAAAAATAGCTGATTTAATATTTTAATTTATGTAAACTACTATTTTTCATAATCATTGTTGTTTGTAATATTTTATCAAAAAATGAACACTATAAGCAGTAAAAGTTCAAAAACAAATACATTTTCTGTAATATTTGTGTTTAAAGAAAAATATTATAAATTGTTAATTTATTGTAAATAATTAATTTATAATATATATTTATAAAATATAAATACATGTATAGTTATATATGAAGCAATAAAATCTCTGTGCTTAAAAGTGACATTATATCTGTGTAAAACCTCAATGAAGTTGAGATCTCATTAATAAATGAGTTATAGAATAAACTCTTTTTTACCAAATTTTTACAAAAATAATGTAATAATTTGTAAATAAGAATACATGAAATTAAAATATCTGTAAATTAGAAATTATTTATTGCATATCACATTATATAAATGAACATAATTTAGGTTGTTTAAAATTCCTTTTATGGTATAAAGATTAATAAAGACAATGTGAAATGAGCTTTATTGGAGATAAACACAGTCAATTCCACTTAATTGGGACTAATCCATTTTGGACCAATTAAGCAGCTGCCCCAATTAAATGAACTAATAATAAATTCTAAAATAAAACATGTAATATGCAGGTAAATAAATAAGTAAGAAATAATATTTAGGTACCTATTTTAATGCTTTATTAAACAAAATACAGAAAATATTTATATTATAAATAGTGGAGAAAAAATAATACATTCATGATAAATTTTACAATTTCATTTCTTGTCATCTTGGCAAAGATTTAAAATTTTTAAATAAAATTGACACTAAATGAATATCGCTAGATACAGTATATAGTAATGGTAGATTCTTAAGCAGATGCATATTTGCCAGACGTACGGATAGATAACTGATTCGCATCATGCTAGTGTTGCCAAATAATAGTGTACATAGTGTTGACATACTTTTGAAAAATTCCTAAAATATGTCAAAAATTGCTAAATTCCTTTTTTGCTACTATCTCTATTAAGCATTTAAATTATGTACAGTGTAACCTGTCTAATAAGACCAGCAATATTGTTCTCAATAAGCAGGTGGTCTTTGATGATAGGTTTCTTCTAAATTTATTTAAAATAGCATAAAGTAAGTTACACAATAAAAAAAACATATTTTATTTTTAAATAAATTTCAGTGAAGAAATAGCATAAATATCATGAATAATTTTAAATACATAACATATACAATATTTTGTACATTATGTCATTATTTTATTTTAATTAAAAAATATACAGTATTTTGTACATTATGTATTTTAATTAAAAAATATGACAAGACCGTATTTGATTTCTGATTGGGTAAAAAATATGATAAGATAGGAAAGTCCATCTACACGTGCAAAACCATGTAAAGGGGTTATTACCAGTTTTACAAATATGGGAGGGATTTATAATTTAAATTATGCAATATTTCTAGTTATTTTAAAAACCCTGGTCTCATTAATAAGGTGCTATGGAAAGCTGATGGTTTCTTTAAAATAGTGGTCTTGGTCCCGTTATACAGGTGGTCTCAGGTTATAGGATTTTATGTACAGAATTTTAAAGGGCGGTTCTGAGTTCTGGTCTTAAGCACAGGTGTTCTCAGAACATAGGTGGTCTTTGGGACAGTATGATGACGGCAGTTACAGATAACCGCCGATAACGTGTAGTGTGTCCAGGGTATTACACTGTATTAGTTTATTAGTTTGGTTTCTGTTCTTTGAGGTTGGCCCAATTAAGCGGCTGCTTCAATTAATCAGTGGCCCAATTAAGTGGAATCGACTGTAATTACTAGATACTCTTTCTATGCAAAGTTCTAATGATTTGACTAAGTTTCTTTATTTTGGAAATTAAGTTTTCATTATTATTATTTGAATTATTATTCTGACTTCTAGCTTTGGCTTTGCATTTAAATTAAACAATTAATTGCATTTGTATTGCTGAAGTGTCTTTGAATAAACTAACTATATTATTACTTTACTTGTTTAGCAAACTTAACAATTAAAATCAATACAATGATTTGTTTCTCTTTTGTTAATTAATCGTTGACTTTAATTTTGACCATAAAGTTATTTTGGTCATTTAGAGTTAAAAATCAAAATTTTGTTTTTGATGCTTAGAAATTCAAATTGGCATTTAGTAAACCCTAGAAATTTGTGAAATTCTTCATTTTAAATTTAGTGTTGATTTAAAAATTGGCAACTAAAAATCTAAAATATATAAATCAGTCATGAGTTAACATTAATTTAATACCAAAAATTTGACAGACATATATATACTATATGAAATTAACTATGATAAAGATGTGGAATATGATTTTTGTTTTTTCTAGACTAAATAATTTATAACAAATTTATTTAAAGCAATACTTTCCATTTAGATTTTTATATTATTATTGTTATTATGTATTTAACAATTATTTAAATATCTGATCTCATATTTTGTGGATAAATATTTTCTAGGGAAGACCAATATTCTATTATGAATCTGGAAATTGTGATTATTTATTTCAATGGGAAACTGCATTAGCTTGTATAAATAATTTCAAGTAAGTATCAAATATTCAATAAATATTTATAATTGTTATATTGTAATCCTAAATTTTTTCAATTTTGTTAGATCTGCTACAGATTCTTCTTCAGATATAAATGACAAAGATTCTATTGTTAATAATTCTGTTTCAAGTACTGTACAAATTATATTTGCTCTTCTTCTCAGCAGTATATTAGTTGCAATAATTATATTTATTGTTTCAAAAAAAGAAAGAAGGTAAGTTTCAATGATTTCTCTGCTTGTTATTTAAGTATTTGCATTCACATTTTTTGACTTTAGCAGTAATTTATTAGGCCATTAGAAAATTGTATGATAACTGATTATCTAAATTACTTATAAAATACAGATTGTATGTGTATTATTTAAAGTCTGCAAAACTGTATTTGCATTCACATTTTTTGACTTTAGCAGTAATTTATTAGGCCATTAGAAAATTGTGTGATAACTGATTATATAAATTACTTATAAAATACAGATTGTATGTGTATTATTTAAAGTCTGCAAAACATATTTAGGAACATGATATAGAATTTTGTTCAGTATCAGTATGGGCATGTCCCTATGTCACTCTTTTTTTTATTCAGCCCTTTTTTAAGGCCCTAGGGGGTCCAATTTTTATTTATTTTATGACAATAAATATAAATAGATGGTGCTGAGTGTTAAAGTAAGGGGCAACAGATAGCTTACCTGCATTACTATTATTGGATTTTTACAGAATTACCTTAGCTAAAACAATTATCACTGATTATGATGCAGGAACAAATTGATACTGTTCAGTATCAATTTGTGTTCAATCAGTATCTTTATATCTTAGCTTTTCATTGGATGTTTTGTTTTAAAGGAAATTTTATGTTGAATTTGCAGCTAAGTTAAGCCTATTCTATATCCATAATTACGATCGTGACATATTACATATCTCAAATGAAATTTGTTTATATTTTATCACACAAAGAAATTATATAACTATTCATCATGATGTAAACTACTATATGTTTATCTAATATTATGTAATAATAATGAGTAATATTTAAAATCACACAAAAAGCAATAATATATACAAATTTTTTATTTGTTGCAATTTTAAATGAAATTAATCCAAGTTGCATTATTTCAAATGCATTTTAAGTCTTTCCCCCTTCAAAATTTTTTGTTGCACTATTCATGATTATTATAACGTTCTCCAAGCTGATCAGAGAAATAATTTGGATTGGCCAGACCTGTTTTATAACAAACATATTTCCACATGTTACTTTAGTCTTATTTCTCTAACAATTACACATAAATATTTTATATCTAAAACATTGTTTAGTCATAAAGATGTAAGCAATAACTAATAATATATACAAATTTTTTATTTGTTGCAATTTTAAATGAAATTAATCCAAGTTGCATTATTTCAAATGCATTTTAAGTCTTTCCCCCTTCAAAATTTTTTGTTGCACTATTCATGATTATTATAACGTTCTCCAAGCTGATCAGAGAAATTTGGATTGGCCAGACCTGTTTTATAACAAACATATTTCCACATGTTACTTTAGTCTTATTTCTCTAACAATTACACATAAATATTTTATATCTAAAACATAGTTATTGCTTACATCTTTATGACTAAACAATTTTAAAAGTGATGTCATAATTTACAGAACTCTCCCCTCTACGTCATTTACTGTATCAAATCTATACTCTACCCCTAAAACATGACATAAATTATGGATTCTCCCTAACTAATAAATAAATAATACTTAAAATAGCATACAAAGAAATAATATACATAGATATAGAAAATTTCCATTTTATTACTATATCTGTTCTTATGCCACATCATTGTCTTGATATAATTATGTATTTCAACTGAGCATTATAATAATATAAATTATATATAAATATTAAAATATTGTCCACACATTCACATCAAAAATTGGTTTCCAGTGTTTCCTGAATGGACTATGCCCATTTTTAACATGGGCAAAATAATTATATTCTTGAGTAAATTAAACTAAGAGCCAAGCATGTGTTAAACAAGTGCTGGTTTTCTGCACATGTACATAGCCTTTTGTACTATGCCAGTAGTCTCAAACTCAAATTGAGCAGATGAAAAGTGCGATTCAAAAGGAAACGAAGTGCTGAATATTTTTAAACAAAACTACAAAGAAAGGAAAATATTTTACTGATACAATAGTTACTGATAGTACAGCATAGGTTGAGTACAGTACGCTTTAGAATTTTAGATTATTTTATTAATGTTAAAATTGTAATAATTTTCTGATTGTAATATGTATTTAAACAAATAGATAAAATATCTTCATGGACTGTACAAAATTGCTTTGCAGGCCACCAGTTTGAGACTACTGTATTATGCAAGCACATGCTTTACTTTTTGTTGCAAAGCGGGTGTTTAACACATGTTTGATTGTGTATTGTATAGTACAACGTTTTCCAAACTTTTTCTATGACAGCACACTTCACAAATCCTGAAATATTTTACAGAACACTTTGATTATTTTTTAATATAGATAGATATTAACAAATAAATAAATTAGGCAAAACAAACATTTTTTATCAAATCATAATTATGTAAAATAAACTAGCAACTCCAGTTTCAACTTGGCACAATATTTTAATTAAATCATATGAGACTCATTAATTTTCATAATTTTTTACGGAACATTTATAGATCTTCCGTGGAACACCAGTGTTCCATGGAACATAGTTTGGGAAACGTTGGTATAATAGAAGATATTGTTGTATATTTAACACAACTGTTTTCATATAGGAACAAATTTTGAAAATTTAATCATTTAATTTTAATTTTTGAAGGAAATATAAACAAACAATAACAAAAGAAAAATGATATTGAATTTGAAGCATTGTTTATTGTATGATTATATATATACGATATATTGATATTGAATTTGGAGCATTGTTTATTGTATGATTATATATATGATATATTTTATTGTATGTTGATGATTATTTTTCAATAATTATTTTTATTATGTGATTTATAAAAAAAAAACTTGGCAATGCCAGGTATTTTAGTTAATAGTATATAGAATTTATCAATAAAGTTTTGAATTTATTTTACCTTAGATATCTTTGTACTATACAGTTTTGTTTATAATAGTGTGAAGCAGTTTATTAGTGTTAGACTAAATATCTTTTATTTTTCAGTTTTGTTGTAGATTCTTTTTCAAATATTTAGTTATCTAATATTTTTTTCCTTCCCTTCCAAAATGGAATAAAAAGTACATGAATTAGGTTTGTCCAATAATTTATAATTTTAATAAAATTCACACATGTTAATTAAAGCCCAAACAAGTCTATTGAAAGTGATTAATAAAGAATCAATATTACTGATTTTAGTAAAAGATGTTTACATATTTTGAAGCAGTTTTTGGATTAATATTTTTCAGTGGATTAATAATGAAAAAAATTATTCAAATACAGATAGTTCTTGATTTATAATAGTGAGACTTGATTTGAACCCTGCTGATGTAAATCAGATTTGGTTAAAAGTGAAGAGAAACGACCAAAATTTACAGATTTTTTCACAACTAAATTTTACTAGGACCCTATACATTATCTTAATGTAAAAAAAAAAACAAAACCACAACAATCAGACATAAAAAACATGTTTTCCATATGTCAGATAATTGGATCTGGGACTTGAACCCAATGAATTGCATTAATCAATCACAGAATTTACTGATTACATCATAAGTTGACCACTACCTGTACTAAAATGTCTCGTAACTTCAAGTTTGAAAAGCATTTTTCTAACTAAAAGAATTATGAATCAAAATTGTTTATATCATCTGCAAAGGTTCTAAAATAATTTTAGCAGTAATCAGTATTTTAATTATTTTAGAATAAATTAATGAAATTTAATCTAAAGTAATTTTAATTCAATTGTGATCATCTGAGAGGCTAGATGAAAGAGTAATAGCATTCTGTTTGAAGAATCTAGAATTGAATCCTTGATTTTCCAAGATTGGGAAAGCCTGGATCTGGTCTATTGAAATACTATATGCTTTTCCAAATAGTATCAATCCATATGCTTTTGGTAAAATACAGAATGTGTGACTTATTAGATATGGAAACCGAGAAACATATGTCATTTCCAATTGAAAAAATATAAAATTAATTATATCTGTTACTGTGAAAGACCGATATCTGGCAAATGTCGATATTCTCCGGTGAATGTCAGCATTCAATCAGTCCCTTGGTGTATGTACGAAATATTTGCTAAATTTCATTATTTCTCACCTACACCGGCAAATGTCAACAATTCAGCATGCATTGATGGTGAATGTTGAATAAAAATATTTTTTTTAAAAAGATATATATATATAGTTTAAAGAATTTAAATATAGTTCTTTTTATCTATTATTCAATGTAGAGAACTAAATAATTCATAATTACTGTCATCCAAGTTATATCATCTCATGTTATGTCATTCCATACTCATTTTGTTTGTTTCAAACCCAATCTATTAACTCTGTTTTATAAATTCTTTCCTAAATTGCTCTTATCCCATTAATAAATTGATATCTAAGCTGCAAATTCAACTCCCAGGTATATAAGGTATCTTTCTCTAAAATGCTTGTCTAAATCAACTTATGGATTAAGAACTGATCGTGACATAATATATTGGAGATATATTAAACTTGATATTTCTATATCACTTTCCACATAATTATGAAGAGAGCCAAAGATCTGATAGTGAATATTGATTGATTGTAGGACTACATGGAAAATATATCATGCTTCCATCAAGGAGGATTCAGGTTCAATTCAAAGTCTTATACTTCCAGATTTTTCAGGGGATGAAGAAAAAGTCAACAAGCAGGTTAAAGATGTTATTAAATCACCATTAAATTATTTTCTTTTTTTCTTTTATGTCACTTTCCAACTCAAGATTATTAAACAGTGGAGTATTAAACTGATCATCATGGGCTATTCATACCTATTGTGTGATTAGCTGTCATTGGTCGACAAGTTAGCAAGAATCCATGAGAAGAGATGCTGTTTGAAATGCATCCAGCCAGGACACATTGCAAAGAGATGCAAATCTCATGTGAGCTGCCCACTAATTGTAGTGCAATAAGGGTCATATGGTTTTATTGTGTCCTGACCTACCGAAACATCGAGTGGCAGAGAATAAAAAAATATCCACCTTGATACAAAACTCGTGCCAATGACTCTCCATCGGCCAAAATGGCACTAGTGACCCAACAGCTAGAAGCAAGCGGACCGAATGGGTCCAGGAGGATTCACGCACTTTTGGATTGTAGATCCCAGAAATCCTATATCTTGGAATCTACAGTGTTGTAGCTAGGATGTGTCGCCAGAGTGCACATGGCACACATATTGTTTGGTGGAAAACGAATCCCCCACAACAGCTACCGGGTAGATGTATGATCAAAACACCACACAGGATCCGCAATATCAGTGGAAATGTTAGGACAAACAGTCATATGTGAGACAATACCCCGAATCTGAAGATAGACAATAATAAATATCTTGAAAAAACATCACATCTGGATCTCTGATGTGGGACTGTGAAATCCACCGAACGAACTACTGTTGGGGAGTGATATTTATAAATATCTAATGACTGGATGCGTCAAACAACTTAAAGGAGATCTTATTGTGATACAAACAAAGCTAGGCTAGACTGTCTGTGGGCCCATTCACTGTGACGATTATGAGCATGACAAGATACTGTGGCTATGAATGTGGCCATCCGTGAAATGACCATCTGCGAACTTTGGAGGCTAGAGACTATTGGCATAAGAGATCCCCAGAAGGAGCTTACAAAGGCTGAGGAGGAAGAAGAAGCCAGGCTACAATTTTGTAATATATTCACTAGGTCAAGAGATGGACAATACTGTGTGAGCCTACCATGGATCAATAGCCCTCAAGATTTACTTGTCTGCCGACATAACACAGAGAAGAGCTTCATCAGTGTCACAAAGAAACTTCATTGGATAGATAAATATCAAGAGTACAATAAAATCTTTAGAGAGTGGATAGAGGAAGGAGTCATTGAAAAGGTTCCAGATGAAGAAATAAAAAGTCACTACCTGCCACACCACCCAATGTTAAAACCCAATAGTACCATGACCAAGATAAGGCCAGTTTTTGATTCTTCTTACAAAGATGGTAGGTCCCCATCTCTTAATGACAGTCTATTAAAGGGTCCTAATTTGATTGAACAATTACTGGATGTTTCAACGAGATTCCAAGAAAGAAATATTGGGGTCACTGCAGATACCAGACGAGCCTTTCTACAGATCGACCTGAGAAAGAAAGATTGGAATTATTTAAGATTCCTATGGTGGGAGAATCCCACTAAAATACAGGTCCTGTGTCATCGTAGAGTAGTTTTTGGAATAACTTGCAGTCCATTTTTGCTGGGAGTTATACAACACCATCTGTCTAATATGAGAGAAGAGTTTGTTCCCATAGCACAGAAACTAGCAAGATCCTTCTATGTTGACAATTGTGTGACTTCAGTAGACAATGAAGACAACCTTGCTGAGCTTATAACCTCAGCTACAAAGATATTTGATGAGGCAAAGCTGGACCTACGGAAGTTTGGACCACTCGAAGGGAGGGAGGATGGAAGATTCTCAGAACATCATCTCCACTTTGAAGACAATCAAGATCTGATGACTCCTGTGCTAGGTCTCCTGTGGGATACAGAACAAGACACTCTTCAAGTGGACTTTAAGGAAGAATGGAAAAATGACCAACCTATCAAAAGGGAGATCCTATCTCTCATACAACGAGTATTCAATCCCATCAGTTTCCTAGCTCCCATATTATCATCAGCTAAGTTGTTGCTGCAACAAGCATGGGTCACTAAAATGGACTGGGATATTTCTTCCAGAAGACAAGTTCTTCTGGAAGAATTATGATCCAAATTCATAAAATGGAATCAAGAGCTAAACATATTTCGTGAGATAAGGATTCCACATAGAATAGGCATTGGAAACCCCTGTAATTGGACAATACATGTTTTCTGCAATGCAAGTTTAAATACATATGCTACTGTAGCATATCTCCAATCAGAGGAAGGTTCAAGAGTATCAGTGTGTGTTCTGGGAGTGAAGTTAAGGCTCTCTCCCATCAAGAGAATGACTATTCCTAGACTGGAAACTGCTTGCGTGTACTGTCGCTGCTCGCTTTGCTCAAAATATCAGTGTCTCTGAGTATCCTATCTTTAGCCATCCAATTCTGGAGAAAGTCCACTACTGCACTGGCATGGATCAAAGGTAACAACCAATGGGGGTCATTGGTTGTTACCTTTGATCCCAGAACAAAGAGAAAACAGAGTGAAAGAGTGAAAAGTTCCCTGAAAACAGAGTGAAAGAGATTTTCAAACTGTAAGACCCCAAGAATTGGTTCCATGTCCCAGGTAAACTAAACCCAGCAGATCTCCCCTTTCATAGATGCAGCTCTAAGCAACTGGTAGAATTACAATGGTGGGAGGGGCCAAGTTGGCTGAAAGATCCACCAGAAACCTGGCGAGAAGGCCATGAAGTTGCCAATGCTGAACTCATAAATAAAGAGAAGGAAAAGATAATCACAACTATCACATGTAACACATGGGTCAGTGAAAGTTGGTACTATAAATATTTGGACTTTTCATGTATCGTCAGAATATTTGCAGGATAAGAAGATATCTTAATAACTCAAGATGTGGCTGAAAATGGACACAGGTTGTTTGACTGCAAAAGAAATAGAGGAAGCAAATTTGAGTCTGTGGTATATTGTACAACAAGAAGAATTTTCTCTAAAGGTGTTCTGTTGGAAGGCTTACTTACGGTGAAGGATGAAACTGGACTGATTAATGTAAAGACAAAGATATTGGAAGGAGAAGATGAATTTGCCTTTAAGTACCCCATCTTACTTCCATCTACGCACTATTTGGTCACATGTCTGATCAGGGAACAGCACCTGAAAAATTGCCACACTGGAATAAAAACCTTGTGGACCATCATCAGAGAAAAATATTGGATCCTTAAGGCCAGACAAAACATTAGGAAAGTGATCAAAGGATGTGTGAGGTGCAGAAGATTTGATGCCAAAGCAGCAACTACGGAGACCACACACACCTGCCTCTTGACCAGGTGAGAGATGCTGCGGATTTTGAAATAACAGGGGTTGATCTGTGTGGCCCTCTTTATCTATGTGACAAACAGAAAGCTTGGATCATTCTTTATACTTGTGCTATTTATCAAGCGGTCCATCTAGAATTGGTCATGTCACTGAGTGTAGGAGCCTTTCTACAAATTTTAGATGATTTGTGGAGAGGTTTCCAGCAGTAGTGTATTCAGACAATGGTACAAATTTTACAGGGACCTACAACAAATTGAAGAATGTGAACTGGGAGAAGTTTGCAGACACAACCTCTCACTCCATAGTATGGAAGTAATTCATTCCTCCCGTGGCACCTTGGTGGGGAGGTTAGTGGAAATGCCTTATACGTTCTGTTAAAAGATTATTGGTGAGAGTTTTGGGAATTGGCTCACTCAATTAAGGAGCTGAACACCATCTTATGTGACATGGAGGCCACCATCAACAGCCATCCCTTCATTTATACCTCAACTGACTCAGGAGGTTTAGAACCTATCACTCCAGTTATGTTCCTACAGGAGGTAAAAGAGGTGGGAGTGCCAGCCTTAGATATATTGGATGCCAAGAAGCTGATATCGTCCTCGTCGGTGTGAACAACCAGAAACGACCTTTTTGGCCAGTAGCTAGAATCAAGGAACTCATGCCTGGCTGAGATGGACATGCCAGGATTGCTAAAGTGAATACGAAACAAGGGAATTTAATATGATCGGTGCAGAAACTCTCTCCTTTGGAAATAAAATCAGCAGATGAAGGGGAGGTAATGAAGGAAATGGTGCAACGGTCACGTCGTGGAAGGGATGTTAGACCCCAAAATGACTGAACATGTGAAGTTATAGCCACCGGATTTGATTTAAGGAATTTAATATGATCGGTGCAGAAACTCTCTCCTTTGGAAATAAAATCAGCAGATGAAGGAAATGGTGCAACGGTCACGTCATGGAAGGGATGTTAGACCCCAAAATGACTGAACATGTGAAGTTATAGCCATAGTGAATGGCCGGATTTGATTTAATTTTGGTATATTAAATCAAAGGTGGGAGAGTTGTAAATTGAACAATGTCTTTGCTAATTTTGGGATAAAACCTTTGGCACGTTTATGGCAATTTTAAGGAGAGACTAGAGGGTGCTTTGACATTTCTGGCAGGAGTTTTTGGAATGTGTGTATGGACGAGACACGTGTGTACTAAATTGTTCATTGGTTATAAGCTTGTAAAAATTCTTTTTCAATAGTGAAAATGTAAAAGAGTCATTTCAAGATTAAAGTAAGTGCTGTTCATTGCCAATCTACATGTAGACTCTCGCTATTTATAAACTAATAATCTGCAAATTGGTCCAACGAGATGGGTAGCCACATGACGAAGACCAACGAAATCCAACACCTGTATATATATTTAATTTTATATTATTATATATACTAGTGGTGTTCAACCCAAATTGCAGAGCGATTTTTAGTTGATTTTATTTATTCTTCCTTACTTGCAAAAAGAATTACAATTGGCCACTTCTTATCAAACTGGTTATGAAAATATTGCAAAGTCCAAACAATGCCAAATTTCATATTAACTTTTTTTTAATCAACCAGCATTTCCTGTAACTTGTGAAATTTTTTTAATCAATCTGTTGTTTTTTCTAACTTTGGTTTTCCAAAATAGAGAAATAATATTTTATTTCAAAATATTTGTTTTATTTGTTGTATTAAAATAATTAAAAGTGATAAATAAATTTTAAATATACAAATAAAGTTTTTAGGGCTGGGAGAGTAGGTCCTCGAAAGTGAGTGAGCGCATTTAATTGCACAGTTATGCATAATCAGATATCAGGTTGGGAGAATGTGATCTATATAAGAGAGTAGATTGCCAAATAATTCAATATAGAAAAGTAGCTTGCATAGTAAAAGGTTGAACACCATTGATATATATACAATATAATAATTTGACTGAGAATGAATGGTGGATTTAAATCACTAGGAAATATTGTCTATAACAGGGCTGTCCAAAAGGCGGCCCGCGAGGCTTTCACAATTTGTGATATATTACTTTTTATGTTTTTTTTTCCTTTTTATATATTACTTTTTTAAGAAATTAATAAAAAGAATCCTAAAATTGAATTATATTAACTCAATTAATTAATTTTTCTTAATTATTAGTAATTATTTAATGATCAACAAACTATCAATGACATCACATATTTATAAGACTTTCAATCACATCAATTTTAGTTTTAGCTATTTCAGTTTAAAGTTTTGAATTGTGACAGTATTTTAATTATTTTTTGGTTTCTAACACTCACCATTTCAGTGAGTTTGTGACCGTAGTTGTGAGATTCTGTTTTAATTTTATTTTACTGTTTAATTTAATTTTATTTTACGTTTTAATTTTATTTTATTTTACCATAAGTTCATTGCATTTGTAAAATGAGTGAGAAAAAATGTAAAATAGAAAATGAAAATCAAGTATATTAGTAGTGAGAAAATGACTTTTTCATAACAAATCACATGGGTAAACAAACTGCTTTGTTTAACCAACATTTTCCTAATTTTTGTGATTTTAGTCAGAAAGTAATCTCAACGTTTGGTAGTACTTATCTGTGAAAAGTGCATTTTCTAACATGAAGATAGTTAAGAATCGATTCAGAACCTGCCTTGGAGATTCTTCTTTAACAAGAATGAATGTAAATATCCCAGCCCTTGTAATGCTGCTGCCCGCCTCGTTTATCACATTAAATTAGTACATACAACTTATTTTACAATTTTGAACTGTTTATATTTTATAACTTTTTGTTAACATGTTTATTGGATGCAATTTGTTAAATATAATTTTGTAATAAGGTTTGCTAATCTGGAAATAAAACTGGTTTCCATAAAGGGTTATATTTATGAGTTTTGTTTGTTGAGACAATAGGGTATCAAGTACCAAAGCCCCGCCCCCTTTTTTGTAATTGCGGCCCTCCATATCTTTAGTAAACACAGCTATGGCCCTCCGGTTCATTATAATTGGACAGCCCTGGTCTATAACAACCAGGATTTATCAAAAGCAGCACCTAGCCTGGTTGTTACAGATAATAGTTCCTTAATATAATAATTATATGATGGTAATTGAAAGTCCAAAAATATCAGTCTTCTAAAATATGTTCAGCAGAATTCATTAGTTAAATTATAAAATTTTAATTAATTTTTAAAGTTATGAGAGTTATAATTTTAACTAAGTTATACAAATTCTTACCAGCCAAGTAATAATATTGATTCCAAGATTTATAGGAATAGAATTAAAATTGTGAACATTTAAAAATACAACTGTATTGTTACTTTGAGGAAAAATGTTACAATTAATATCTTCAGAAGACTTATTTGGGAGAGGTTCATTCTTTGAAAAAAGAAAATGTGAAAATCCTGGATGCATATCCAAGGAAGACATCATAATTCCTGCAAAATAAAGTTTTATTTATAATTCATTATTATTATAAATAAATAGAATCCTATTTTTTTATAAAATAAATTTGACAACTAATTTTTTCTATACAAGAGATCCCTAATTTACAATGGTCCAACTTATGATGCTGATTATTTATGCTGAAAGTCTGTATTACAATGGCTGCCATCAAGAATTTTGCAATAATAGCATCCAATTGATCGGATAACCAAAGTATCTGCAAGAGGAAGCATGTTGTGTGGCCTCCATACAGTATTCATATTTAATTTCAGGCTCCTTGTATTTTTCAGATGTTCAGGCTCAATCCATTCAACCCTATCCTTCATCTGATTGCACACTCTTAACACTGGTGTGAACAGCTTATGATGAATACTGTGATGCTCAGCCATTTAACAGCCAAATAAAAAGAAAAATGGCATATAATACAAAAGAAAAAAAATAGCAGTCAGGCTAATCTTCAATTTTTTTTATAAAAATTAGATAATTTTGTTTAAATTCAAAAACATTTTCTGAGATATTAAATGTAATAAATGCAATGAAATCACATATAATTAATTCACTTATCCAAACTTAATTACAGTTTCTTACATCCTTTATTGCATTCTTCTTGTTGTATTTATTCAATCACAATGACTATTACAAAGTCAATGTGAAACATGGGTGCCATCTTGTTATGACAGGTGCAGGTCCAGTCTGGGATGGAATTCAGATTTTAAGCTTCTAAAACATTTTTGATAGATCCAGCCCAGACATCAATTCACCTACTGTAAAGTCCTATTGGCTCTATCATAGATATGGACATTTCATAGTTGGAAATGGAATGAATTCCATTATGTGATAATCAATGAATGATTGGGAAGTAGCATAAAAATAATTGCTTATTTTTGCTAGAAACCTGGTTAGATTAGTTTAAATTAAACTGCCAAGGGATACTTTTGGCAGTAGCCACTTTTAGAGATCTCTCAGATTGTCCAACACCTATGATAGAATCAACCAGAAGGTTAAAGGATGGGGTTTAATGGGCTCATCTGGGCCTTAGCCTTTCCTAAAAAAGATATATGAAACTAAGATTCTCCAAGGTTGTAAAACGACTGCTTTACTATGAAAAAACACTAGAAATTTGGACAAAGCAAAATAATAATAAAGGAAAATAATTAGAAATGTAATTTTATGTTATATTTAGTTTTACCCACAAAGTTCTGATAAGCATGAAATACACAATTTTTTCATTTTAAAGAATAAATGTATTTATTCAAAATTATTGCACATTATTATTTTTAAAAACATATTGAATATTCTAAGTTCTAGTAATTAGGGAACATAATCTTCATTTAAAACATTGTGCCTATGGAAAATAATATTCAGAGTTATGACAGATTCAAACTAAAACAAGAAATCTTTGAACACAATCCAATTGTAAGTTGAGGATCTCCAGTATAAACTATTTTTTTCAATTCAATCTAAACTTCAATATCTCAGAAATATTAATTTTAAGATAGAATTATTATTAATTAATCTCCAACTAAGAAATTCTCAATTAATTATCTTTCAAGTAAGAGATTCTCACTAGACAATTTATGCAATTATAAGAAAATTTTTAATGTGTAAGTTAGAATTAAAGGAAATGCTAAGTATAATTAAATTCTTAGTTTTAAAAATATTTAAATAACTAGGAAACAGCACTTCATGCAGTTAAAGAAAGTTTTTATTACAAATTTATGCTAACGTTTTCGATTCAAAGAATCATCATCAGGCACAATACAACGAAAATCAAAACCGAATTCCGTTGTATTTAAGATTTGGTTTCGATTTCCGTTGTAGTGTGCCTGATGATGATTCTTTGAATCAAAACTGTTAGCATAAATTTGTAATAAAAACTTTCTTTAACTGCATGAAGTGCTGTTTCCTAGTTATTTAAGTCTATGAATGTAAGCAGTTTATTTGATTAGCAGTAAATGTTAAAAATATTTAGTTATAAATTAACAAAAATCGTTGAAGAAATGTTATTAAAATATGATAATCATATTTTTACAAAATCAAAAAATCAGTACATCTTATCTAACTGAAAAAATTGTTTTCACAAAAATTGAATGAAATAAATTATAAATAATAATAAAATTAAAATATACAGATAGTCCTCGACTTACAATGGGATTCCATTCCAATATCTCTGTCGTAAGTTGATTCTGACATAAGTCGAGAACTTTTTAATTATTGATTTATTTGCTTTCTGTTTTAATATTTTCATAAATTAAGTTCTTTTTAACTTAAAACAGTTAAATTTAAAGCTTTTCTAGTCTTTTTTACATTGGAATCTTCATCAGTAGTATTATTTCACTTATTGAACATGACAGGTTTACAACAAGATACAATAATAAGTCTTTGTTTGCTGACTAATGGTGATGCTGTGATGCATATACAAAAGCAATGTGATATTTGTATGTATATGCAAGCGACAAAGTTGAATTAAAGAAATTTTAGTAATAATTTTTGACTGTTGTAAATGCAAACTGATGTAAGTCGAGGACTATCTGTATTGCTTATATCAGTAACAAAACAACTATTTGCTT
The DNA here is from genome assembly GCA_000484575.1 of Olivierus martensii. Lineage (NCBI taxonomy): Eukaryota > Metazoa > Arthropoda > Arachnida > Scorpiones > Buthidae > Olivierus > Olivierus martensii. The sequence continues at coordinate 25,950 of AYEL01060590.1, read as the reverse complement.
TAGCATTATTTTCACTTATTAATATTTATCAAAAAGATTTCAGTTTGAAGTTTTTAATATATTTAAAATGAAAATCATCAATTGAGGGGTATAGAAATAAAACTCACATTCTCCAATTGAATTAAGATTGTAATCTTATTCTAATCTTCTTCTTAATCTTCTTCTTTTGATAATGTGATTTGATATGAAAGAGAAAGTGGATGATTGAGTTTTGCTACAAATCTTATACTTCTGAATTAAATTTAAAATATTAATTTTTTCTTTTGGTTTATATTTTTTTCTGGAAATGATGCACAGTAAAATACAGAATAAGATTACAATCTTAGGAAATGATGCACAGTAAAATACAGAATAAGATAAGATTGTAATCTTATTCTGTATTTTACTGTGCATCATTTCCAGAAAAAAATATAAACCAAAAGAAAAAATTAATATTTTAAATTTAATTCAGAAGTATAAGATTTGTAGCAAAACTCAATCATCCACTTTCTCTTTCATATCAAATCACATTATCCATTTCTACAAATCAAATAGCATGTTACAAGTGCATTGTGAGATTTCTAACTTTTGGCATTATATTAATTTTGTCAAATCATAAATTTAGACTGATATTTTTGAATTTTTTTCAATAATTTATAAATTACTTTCAAAAACATTATGATGAAGATTGGAGAAAGATCACAGATTTACATTTCTGTAAAGATATTATTGGTAGCAACAATACAAGTAATAATCAAAACAAAGAAAAAGAAGAAAATAATAATGATATAAAGAAACTGATAAAAATAGATAAATATGAAAAAATGAACTAAAGAGATGAAATGGTGATACTTTTCTTTACCAGCATAGGATTAAGTAACAACTCTGTACATTTAAATGAATAAACACTTTTTCAAAAACTCAAGTTTGAATTTAAAATAATTTTGAAATTTTGATGATTTTTAAATTCTTTTTTTTCTGTAAAAATAAAAAAAAAACCCCAAAGCTTGGTTTAACTGAATTAAATACATATTGAGAACCATTATATTTGTTCAGTTTTATATTATTATTATTAGTTGTTATTTAAAATAAATGATATTTATTTTGAAATACTGTAAATATATTATTTTTTTCCTACATTGTTCATTTTATACCATTTTCCTACATTGTTCTGTCCACTTAATACAATTTAATAAAGCTACTTAATACATCAGTATTACATGTCTAAAAAAAGGGTGTGTTTAACAAAATTAACATTATCCACATCTATTTGATTCAAAACTCACATTATCTAAAAGTTTGGAGCAAATCTTAATTCTCCAAATTTTAATTAAACTTTGTCAGTTTCATTCAGATTTTTCTCAAAAAATGAGTTAATCAATCATATAGAATAAATACACAAAAATTCCATCAATTCATCCAAATCTACATGTGAGAAATTTTAACTTTACCAAATCTTCAAAAGTACAAAATGTGAGTTTTACTTCTATAACCGTCAATTATACTTTTATCTAATTATGTAAAAATATAGATGTAAATACTAATGTTTGAGATGATGTTTTGACTTTAAACATTGGCATTACACTTAAAGCATTGTACTGATACATCCATATATTTTTATAAATACAAAGTTATATGATAAACTTGTTTTTAAAATAATCTATAATACTTCACTAGTAATTCTTAAAAAATTTATCATCTTTGTACAGTATTTATTAAAGTAACAATCTCAATTAAATTTACTGTAAATTAATTATTGTATACAGTACTAATGATAGTTCCTAGTTCCTCTGTCAAAATTGATAATTAGATCAGTGTATATTTCTTATATAATTTTGTTTAATAAGAAATTTTTCTCAAAAAAGTTTTAATATATTTTAATAAGTATTTTGTATTAATCAAGCAAGCATGTTTTTATTGCTAATTTTGTTCCATTCAGTCACAATTACAGATGAAGTTAGACATAAAAAGAAAGCCTTTTTAAAAAAGGATGGATTATAAAAAAAAACAAAAGGTATGATGTACTGCATAAAACTCAAATCACTTACTTTAATTCAGCACTATTTTGCAGTTGAGCACTCTCATAGAATTGGGAGCTAACATTTTTGGTATTTTCATACTCTCTTCAGGTTCTAGAAATACTATTATACTCTTGGAACATTACTATCCAACATTCGAAAATCTATTGTTACTTAATTATATCACCTGTACTAATACATTTGCCAATGTATTAGTACAGGTGATATAATTAAGTATTTTTAAGAAAAGCTAGAAGAAGTGGACAGTGCTGTAACCATGGAAACAAATTTAAATAAAAGACGTATTTATTTTCGAACTTTAGAACATTAGATTTTCGAATGTTGGATAGTAATGTTCCAAGAGTATAATAGTATTTCTAGAGCCTGAAGAGGGTATGAAAATACCAAAAATGTTTGCTCCCAATTCTATGAGAGTGCTCAACTGCAAAACAGTGCTGAATTAAAGTAAGGTATGATGTACTTTTCATAATTAAATATTTCCATGCATCAGGACCATTGTTTATATCCCTGAAATATTTAATCATGAAATACTACATTTGATAGCATATGAACTTTTTTCTGCTATATATATTGAAATGACTTAATTCACAGAATTAATTGAATTTATTGATATGTTTATTTGCATGCATAGATGTAACCTTTTTGTTATAGTATTTTATTTTGTTATCTAACACACAGATCAAAATAATAATTTATTTATAGGCATCTTTGTAAACATGTACTTTTTGTATAATATATTCATACATCTGTAAATAGTATTAAATTACAATAATAAACTAATTATAACTTGAAATATTGTTTGATTGAACTACTATATATGCAACTGAAGAGGAGCAATAAACTCAAAGTGCTTTGGGTGTTTATTGTAAATAAATGGCAGTCCTTATAAGCTAGAAGTATTTATTATCTGAAGACAATTGAATTGAGTAAAATAAATTAAAAGCAATCAGTAAAATATATGGTTAAAAATATAGTTTAAAATTTTAATAGCATTCTGTACACAATTTAGAAGGAACATTTTAATAATTTTTTGATCCTTTCTATTCCAAAATGGAATCAGAGAATACAAATTACCTATCTGTTACTTGTCAGCATAATGCCTCATGTAAATTATCATCAAATTGTAAAATTAGTCAAACATTGAAATATACTAAATATGGCAGCAGCACAGAAAACAAAGACTATTGATTATGATGAATATCAATCAACATTACTGATTTAATAAGAAAAAAAAAATGTTCAAAGAGATATTCACAATATATTGTATAAATATAATCTGATTTGAATGAAATTTGTTTTCTTGTGATATCAAGTATATATCATATTTGTCTTGATGTCCATCTTTTCAAATAATCATGAAAATATCTGATTTGAATGAAATAAATTTAAATAATATTATTGAGATCCACTGCAAGATTAAGTATATTGAAAATTATCAAAACTATTTCATTATTATACAGTGGTGCAATTCATCACTAATCCGTCGCCGAAGTAATGTCGAATTGAGAAAGTGTCGTCGCAATTCGACACTAATCCGTCGCCGAAGTAATGGCGAATTGAGAAATTGTCGACTTGCGGGACAATATTTCCCATATAAGACTATGGAAAATAGATTAATTCATTGTTGGACTCCTCTTGCAATTCGACACTAACCGTCGCCGAAGTAATGTCGAATTGAGAAACTGTCGAATTGCGGGACACTATTTCCCATATAAGACTATGTAAAATAGATTAATTCGTTATCGGTCTATTTCCCATATAAGACTATGTAAAATAGATTAATTCATTATCAGTCCCATCCTCCATATAAGACTATGGAAAATAGATTAATTCGTTATCGGTCCCCATTCCACTCCTAACAGGTGAGGTGAGAGAGATAAACTATATTATTTACTTTATTATATGTGTTTTATCATTGTATAACACACTAAATTACAAAATACACAATTTATTAGCCCTTGGATGTTGGAACGAAGTCTTTCGGCAGACATCCTATCACCCATAATCTTCGGAAAATAGATTAATTCGTTATCGGTCCCCATTCCACTCCTAACAGGTGAGGTGAGAGAGAGAAACTATATTATTTACTTTATTATATATGTTTTATCATTGTATAACACACTAAATTACAAAATACACAATTTATTAGCCCTTGGATGTTGGAACGAAGTCTTTCGGCAGACATCCTATCACCCATAATCTTCTCTCTGTTGCAAAACATTGCCACAGTTGTCTTAGGAATGTCATACTCGAGTTACATTTTAATTGTTCTACCCTTCTGCACTTTATCTACATTTTTTTTCTTTGTCTCCTTGCTCAATTGAGTGTTCTTCTTTTTGGAATTATTCCTCTGGTCAGTTCTCTTTGAACCCATCTTTACATTTCACTCAAAAAATAATAATAATTACAAGTTTTTTACTTTCTGAAAGATGTAGAATTGAAAATTAACAGAAACAACACGTGCAAACACCAAAGTAGCCCAAAAAGAACTGACAAATAGCAAATGACATCACACAATTCCTTGCACGCGCATGCACAAACCCGCAAAACTCAAATGTCGAATTGTGAGACTGACGAATTGCAGGATGTCGAATTGCGAGGCATCACTGTATTATTAATAATGAGCCAAATTTGATCATTTTGAATTTAAAAAGAATATATAAAATTCAACAAAAATGGAAAATTCAATTTGTCATTCATAACTAACTAGTTTTACATTTCAATCGATACTATACAAAAAGATTAAAAAAGTTTCTGGAACAGAAGGCTACAATAGCAATTACATGAGAAAAATCAGCATTCAATTCAGCATTATCTTATGGAATGCTGATTTCTCTCATATGATTTCCATTAACATAATTGACTTCATTCTTGTATGGCATGTTCAAAATAATAATATCTTTAAGTGACTTATATTGGTAATTTGTCCTATAGTGTACACACATTACAGTTGAAAATGATTAAGTGAACCATGTAAAAATATAAAAAAAAATTTTTTTAGGAATCATAATCAAAGACATTGGCAATACTAAAGTAAATATACTATATATTAATATAAGTTATTATTTTATTCTGTTCATTAGGGTTAAAATTTGGCTAGTTTAGGATTATTTAGTTAACAATTCCCAATTATATTGAATTATGTTATATTAATATAATTATGAAAAAACTCAAATATATGAATGGAATAAGCATTTTAGTGATATTCACAATACTACTGATGATTTAATAGTGGCTGCCGATTAATAACAACAAATAATGCAAATGTTAAGCAGCAGACTGAAAGAAACAACACAAAGATTTCAATTAGGAGCTGCACTCAGCACAGAATCTAGAAACTGAACCTAGATCTTTCTGGTTGAAAGCACAGTACACTTCCACCATTGCCATCTAGCTGGCCAGGCTTTACTGTTAAACATATTTATTTTGTTCTTTTAGGCTTAATTTTCAATATCTATACAGGTTGAAACTCTCTAGTCCAGCAACTTCCATACTTTGTATCAAAGTTTTAAAGTTCATTATCACATTCCTCAATCTTAGCCAATTGTGTATATTTTAATAACTATTATAAATTAAGCATAATGTTTTAATAAATTTAAATAGTCTAATTAATTAGGTTAAATTAAAGTTAATTATAGTTAAGCTGCTACATTGCACATGGAATATATTTGTGTGTGTTTTACATTGCTTTTCACTTGGTAGAGTATTCTCATGCCCATCACATAAAAAAACCATTCAAAATGCACCACTACATTTGAGGTAACTGCTTATTTTGAATTCATTCCCAAATGGAAAGTATGATTAAAGAATTGTATGAAATCTTCATTGTCTGAGATATGACATCAGAAAGATCCTGAGAAACAGATAAGCAACCATTGGTTTTCTCTTTCATAAACAGCACTCTAGAAAAACAGTCAGTAGTTCTTAATCTTTTCTTTTCCCCACACCCTCTTTAAATATCTTTTGTTGTAATGGATCTATTATTAAAATTTAAAACCTTAAAATGTATCAAATATTTAAATAAAATTTACACACCAAGGGTCTTCAAATCTGAAGAGAAGAAAAATTATTATTACTACTACTGTATTTAGATTTCTATGAGTAATTTTAATCTGGTTATTGAAAAATTTGCAAAAATATAAAACAACTACACTTATTACAATGAATAATTTTGTTAATGGTTTATTGAGAACTTAGAAATAATGTAAAATGTGCATCAGACAAATAAATTATGTATTTTTATTGATAAATTTATTTTATTAAATATTTTTATTACAAATTTCTATAATTAGATTCAACAACAACTGTGCTTAAAAAAAGTTTGAGCATGCTTGTACTAGAATGTTTATTTACAGCAGGGAGGTTCCTCATATTAAATGTTAATATGAATAATATTCATAATTAATTTTTCCATACTGTCTTAGTTAGGAGGTTCCTCATATTAAATGTTAATATGAATAATATTCATAATTAATTTTTCCATACTGTATTAGTTATTTTGTTATATGATATTCTGCTTATTAAATACATTTTTTATACTTATTTTTTACTTTTTTAAGCTAAGTTACAATGAAATCTCTGTATCCACTGATTCAATATCCATAGTTTATTTACCATAGTTGACTCCAGTCCAAAAAAATTAATTCAAGAAATACTGTAAACATTCATAATCTAAATTCATTTCATTTCATCACATAAGCATTGTGTCATCATCACAAGAAGAATAAAGCAGGATGAGTACAATACAATAAATCTTTGAGAGAGAGAGACCACATTCACATAACTTTTATTATTGTAATTGTTTTATTTTTAGTTATTATTATGTGTTATTGTGCCTCCTTTATAAAATTTATCATAGGTATGTACTGCATGTACAGCAATATATCACTTACTATTATCCAGTTTTTAGGCATCTGCTGGGTGATTTGGAATCTCTATCCTACAAATATGGGGATCCTATAGTATATAGTTTTATTCTAATTGATAGTAAAACTGATGATGGATTTCTAATATGCAAATAGGCCTATATTTTTACAAAGCTATTGCATTAGTTCTTTTTGCAAAAGTTTCTTTTTATTGTTATCATCACTTATCAAGTTTTTATTTTAAAAAATACATGTTAATTATGTGATAATTTTATGGCATTTATTAAGATCATGTCATGAATAATAATATATTAAATTTTGTTTCATTTTATAACATATTTGAACGTAGACATTCGTTTAAAACATGATTTTCAAAAATATTGTGATCTGACTGGATGGATATAATATACTATATATTTTGGATTTAAATTCTTTATTTACAATATAACAATTAATAACTAAATTTTACATTTACAACTTTGAAAAAATAACTACGTATTAAACTGGAAATGGAAAACAAAAATTTCATTTAGTGCTGATCGTAAATTTATGTAGATAATCTGTATGAAATACATTATAACTTTTTAATCAAAATTTAAACTTACTTTCCAGTTATTTAATAACTTTCAAAATTATATTAGATATCATAATTTAATACGCATTACATTCAATACTTTCACAAATTTACCAATATATGATATTCTTCTAATAACTGTTCATTTGGAAGTTATCATCAAGAGCTTTATCCATCGATTATGAAAAATTGATACAAAAGAACGATTCGATTCAAAATAGATCAAGCCCATAAACAAAATAATATATACGAATTACACCATGAACACTTCTAAAAACATTGCATTAGAATGACAAGAGACACGCCCTCTTATGTATAAAATTTATAATATTGATGTAATCAACGAATATAACAAATAATTATGTTGATAAAAATATTAATGATAAATATTATTTTCTTGTAATAATTATTAAGAATTTTTAAAAATGTATTTTCATTTGAAATTAAATGGATTAATTTTTTTATGTTCTATATAAAATCAAATTATTATATTTGAATTTTTTAGTAAATTATCTTATATAGAATTTTTCATTGCAAAATATAGATATTAAATAACTAATTTTTTAAAATATATTCTCTTGCATGAATTTACAATATTAGAAAAAACATTGATTTATTTTTTTATAAATCAATATTTAATGATTAGTATAAACCAAAATAGCAAACACTTTAGCCCAAATTTTCTCTTTAATTTAAAAATATTATATTTTGTAATATATAGTATGTAAAATTATTTGATGCTATTTCTTTAGTTGTGACTTTTAATACAAATTAATTATAAATTAAATAGTGTTATGAATTATTTTCTTCACTAACTACAATCGGACCCTATTAAATACATGAGTCTGTTTAACACGTGGTTTTACCATGGCTACTTAATAAGCAATTGCTTGTTATATCACTCCTAAACATCTTTGTCATTAAGTTAAGTATTTTAATAAAACAAGTTTTCAAAGTAAAGATATTATTTTATTTTTCTTTCATGACAAACTGAAATCGCACAGAAAATTCATATCAATGTTGGAACTTATATTATCGCTCAATATATTGATATTATATTTATAATAATACAGTACTGTAACTCACGGTTCACTTAACCCGTGGTTTAGTAACCATGGACCCCAACTACAGCATGTTAACGGGGTCAGACTGTATTATTTTTTCTGCACTGGAGCTTTCTGCATATTTTTATTCAAAACTCTATGTGTAAACATTTGTTCCATATGAAATTTTTTTCAGTATAGAGGAAATGGTTCCAGAGAGAAATCTGTAAAAATAAATTGCTTATCTAAGGCTCCATAATACAGGGTGTCCGAAAAGTCTTTCCCTGATTACAAAAATTTATAACTCAGGCTAGAAGGAAGATACAAATATGAAACTTGTGTCGAATTGTTGACAAACTAGCAAAGTTTTTTTTCATACATCAGTAAACTTCCAGCACCCTTGGTAGCACGTAGCACATCTAGGCGATAATCAATTTCTGTTTCGGACACCCTGTACTTTCCCATAAGCCAATCACAATATTTGCTTTTATAAACATTAATTTTTCTCTATTAAATGTCTCACATTTAAAAATGCATAGTTTCTTTTTTGAAATAAATTTTACAAATTACATTAATTACCAATTAAAGATTAAAATATTCAAATCTAATAAATTTGATTTATCATGCGATTTATCAATAAAACTAAAATTTGCTTTACATTATAGAAAAAAATTCACATTGATTCTAATTATCAATTCTGAAATTTTATCATTTTGTATAAATATTTTTATTAATATTTATTCAAAATGATTCTCTTCATCATAATGAAGTTCAAGAAATTCTTAAAACTGATTTTGAGAGAGAAATTCTGAATTTCTTAGAACTACTTGTTTAGAATATAAAACTTCTAGTAATAGTTAATTGTAAACAATATGTTTCATATTGTTAATGTTAATAAAGTAAATTGATTTTAAAAGCTTAAAATCCATCAGTTCATAAAAAAAAAATAATCTTCTATAAATAAACTAATTTTTCTTTGTTTTATCTTTTTGTGCTCTAAACTTTAAAAATGCATTGTTGATATTTTGTAAATTTTAAATTTTAAATTACAGGCAGTTTTTTTATATATGTAACTTCTCATTTGCATTATGGTTGAAAATAACCATAAATATCATTTCACACAATTTTTCTTTGTTTTATCTTTTTGTGCTCTAAACTTTAAAAATGCATTGTTGATATTTTTTAAATTTTAAATTACAGGCAGTTTTTTTTATATATGTAACTTCTCAATTGCATTATGGTTGAAAATAACCATAAATATCATTTCACATAATACAGAGTGCTGATTATTAGGATTGGATTAATCAGGTTGTGGATTAACAATGATTAATCTGCCACCAAAAGTGATGTTTCTATGAATTATCTATATTTTATTTTAGATGAGTTATAAAAAGATTTTTAAATATCCCAGATTTGCTTATCGTATCTTAGATAATTGATGATGAAAATTAGAATCATATTAAATTACAAATATTGCAATTATTTCTTGCTGAAAATAGACAAATTTTTATTTCTTTTTCCAACAAATAATAAAATATTTGAATATGTATATGTACGCAATTTATTTTTTAATATTAAATGCATATTTTTCATAATATCAATTTTTTGAGTATTTCATGGAACGAGGGACAACAATTACAGCTGATGTGTATTGCAAAATACTCGCCAAACTGAGACATGCCATGCAAAATTGATGGCGCGGGAATCTGTTGTCTGAGATAGCCCTCCTCTACAACAATACAATTATTATTATTATAGAATAAAATACATTATAAAATGGCAATGGGCTATTGATAGTAATAGAATTGAATGGTATTGATGAGAACTTCAGTTGATAAAGTAAAATTGCTGAATTGTTTGAACCAAACTCTTATCATAAATTGAGGATATCCTTGATTAATTATGTATACTATATTTATAAATAACTTTTTTTTTTTAATTTACAGAATGAAGGTGAGTCTCTACTCCTCTCTTCTTCAGTAATTACAACCTACCATGATGATAGTGATGTTGAAATTCTCACATAACTTTTGCAATAAAGATGCCAGTTGGTCACAACCAGTATTAATGCTGAGATCATCTTAAATATACCATTAAAATGAAAACTTGTGGTGGGTCAATGTGCCTTCATAGTTTTTAAAAAAAAATAAAGTTGTGATATGCACTAGGTGATGGTTTTGAAATCCAGTCAATTTGATTGGACATTACGAAGACCTAGTTGTCCTCATTTTAAGTTCTTTGAATCTAGTCCTTTTGAAATTTGTGTTACTAATGCAAAATGTGCATCAGCTGAACAAATTTCCTGTTACAAAGACTTTTATTTTAATGTGATCCTGTTCAGCTGTTATACTTTGTTTATAAATAAAGTTATTTATTTTAGCATTATCCTAAATTAATTAAATTTAACAGTTTATAAATGGAAGTAGCAAATGTTATATTTTTAAATTCAAAACTTCATTGGGGTAATTTTTTTGTTTTTGTTTTTTTTTTAATCAATGTTCAATAATTTAATTTGTGTTTAATCACATTCCATTTATATATATGTAAATAAATAAAATTTATTTGATTTAAAAAAGTTGCAATTTGTTTAAAAATTATTTAATTTCATTTATAACTTTTTTCTAGTTGCATACTATATTTGAACAGAAGTTGGAAACTGACTGTGATTCTATTTTTCATGTGTTAAACCCTTTGTGTACCATTTAAAAATGGTACACAAAGATATAGTATTGTAGAATATTGTATCTATTATAGATATTTAAACTTCAAAGGTTTCTTACCAATGACTTTTTTGGATTATTTAATTGGTTTTTATGAACTTCAGCAGGGCTATCAGTTCATCAAAATAGACACAGTATAAGATTGATAAAAATCATTTAATTTCTTATATAGACTAAGAATTATAAATAAGTTTGATTAATAAAAGTTATTAATCAAATTTAATTATTAGAATAGTTTAGGAGTTGTTAAAATAGGGTAAACATAAAAATCATTTAATTTCTTATATAGACTAAGAATTATAAATAAGTTTGATTAATAAAAGTTGTTAATCAAATTTAATTATTAGAGTAGTTTAGGAGTTGTTAAAATAGGGTAAACATATTTTTACTAGTCAGTAAATCTTATTAAAAATAATTTTTATTACAAAAATTAAATGAATGAATTACTTAAATTTTTTTACTTATTATAAAAAAATTTTGCCACATTAATGGATCGATAATGAAACCACTAGCAACTTATGGTGCACTGATGATCGGACAAGAATTTTGTTTTGAACTTTTATTAAAGAAAGAAAACGTTTATGAAAGAAAATGTGATAACCATTAAACACTTCAGAAAAAACAGGCAAGGTCTTGAAAATTGGTAACAAAATCAGATTTGCTGTACGAATTTCCATGTTACATAACGAACAAAATTGAACGAGTATTGGGAAAGCTTTGAAGATTATAATGAAAACGCGTAATAAATCATTTAGAATTATAATGTTTTCGTTCGAATTTTTATGTTTGATTTTGCAAATTCTATACCAGAGGCGAGTTCAGTAGAGCAGCGGCTGCAATAGCTAAGTTAGCCAACCGCTACTGAACTTCAGTAGAACAGCGGCTGCAATAGCTAAGTTAGCCAACCGCTACTGAACGCACTGCTGCCATTTAGCGTGCAGCACTACTAAGTTAAAATTCGCAGTGGAGTAGAGAGTAGCTGCAGACCTAATCGACAAGATGGCAGCCTCCATGGAAAAAGTAACTTTATGGAAATATACGATTCGATGTGTTCGTGGACGTACATGAAAAATGCAATGGAAAATGGTAATTAATAACAGCAGTTTTTTAATAATATAATATTTTCTAATTACTTTATGGAAATATACGATTCGATGTGTTCGTGGACGTACATGAAAAATGCAATGGAAAGTGGTAATTAATAACAGCAGTTTTTTAATATTGTAATATTTTCTAATTTCCAACATAAATAAATCGAGAAAATAATCTACAATTTGGTTGTTACACTATTCTCCGCCATTTTGATGTTAGATTTACCATCTTCACCGTTCAGTTACGTTGCTGCAGCAACTAGCGCCGCTGCAAAATAGCTATTCAGCAACCGCTTCGGCTACTGAACTCGTCTCAGGAAAAATTTATCAAAAATCAGAATTATCAACTTATTTCTTAGCATATTTTGGGAAGGAAAAAGATTTATTATATCATCGTCTATCTACTATTAACTTATAATTTTTGAATTTTTCAAGAATTCTGTACACACGCAGCATGCGCACAGAATTGATGTTAAAATATCTTTTTTAAAATGTGACTGGAATGTGATTTACACTAGTACTTTTTGCAATATATATTTTTATATATAACGATGTGCAAACAGTGGCTCGCGATTCGCATGCGGCTCCAAAAGCTGATGTGTGAGGCTCCCGAGATGATGGTTTTTATTGCCATTTTCCCTAAAATTTCATATTAATATTCTATAGTAGTAGTATAAGTATGTACCAATATTAGAATATTTGATTTCATAAATGCTTTAAAGATAAGTAAAAAAATATATATTTTAAAACTTCCAAATTTTAGATTTAAATGATATTGGCTGAAAGGGGTTATTAACGTGAATATTTGGTTATTTGGTTGGTAAAAAATGTTTCGACATTTGATGATCTGCGTCACTCCCGCCAAAATTAATGCCAAAAGTGACTACTAGAGATTAAATATATTCTTCTTTGGTGAATAAGACCATTATAAAAATTGCATTTATAAATAATAATAATAAAACAATTCTAAAATATTTTCTGCGGCTGTTGAACATTCAAAAATCTATGAAAAATATTATATGTGGCTCTTTTTACCGAACATCTTGCTCACTTCTGATATATTATCATCTGTCATCTATTGTTGGGTACGAAAAAAATTTTTTCGTTTGCAAGAATAGATGCATTTGATCGTTCTAGTGCCATTAAATGAACTGTACCAATTATGCTTGAAGACATCGTTTTTTAATAATAATAATACTATATAATTTTTTTTTTATATTGCGCGACTAATTATTGCATTCGCGTATATGGGACGTCTCTACAACGTCAAGAGCTTCAATTATTTTTGTATTTTGTAGTGAAGCACTTGATTTATACAGATTATTTTTTCCTCATTTTTTAAAACCTAATTTACTTAGTTTAATCATGCATATAAATAGAATAAATTTTCTCTTAATCATATATAAAATAAAAAGTTCCAAACTAAAATTGCCTTTTTTCCGAGGCTGTCATTTATTTAGCAATTGGAATCCGTTGAATTTTGTTTCTAATTTTACCGGCATAGATGTCACGTCGCCGAGATAACATCACGCATTGTTCTATCATAATGACGCTATAAATTATCGAAGTTTTATGACATCATCTATTTACGTAACAAATCCGTCATACGGGGAATTGACATCATTTCTGAATATATTGAGATATGGGCACTTTATTAAGAAATCAGATAAGCTATATGTTATCCCTACAGTGCTAACACTTAGTGCCATCTATCAATATTAATATTAACTAAAATTGTTACAATAATAATATTCTATCCTGTAGGATTTGTCGATCTTGCAGGATTAAAAGATGCAACATCGAGATGTCCTTTAATGGAAGAACATTACTACCAAATTTCAAGTTTCAGTTCCAGTTTACTATGGTTTGTTCTCTTAATAGAAGGAAAATGTATACTGCAGAAAGTAATTTAAATGAGTTTTAGGCATTCAAATAAATTTCAGGAGGAAATTGAAGTTAGCTAATACAGACATTTTCTAAATTTATAATGATTTTTCTTAAATTTTCGTTTTCTAATCATTTTTCAAAAAATTCTGAAAAAATTATCTTATATTGTATATTTAATATTCATTATAGAAAATTAATCTCTATATATAATACGCGTGACACGCCTTTGTTTCTATGATATTTATGATTGCAGATATAAATTATAAAAATAAAATATCAATATAATAAATGAAAGTTAATTTGCATGATAGATTCAACAAATTGAAAAATTCAGAACAAAGAACCTCATTTACTTGATAACACAAATATAAGTTTTTGTATACAACTGGAAATGACTCAACTGCATGGATCCTAAAATGCCACCAGTTGCACATCATGAAATTCACAATATACCTGATAGTTTAACGAAATAAAAATAGAATACTTGAATTGTTATTGCTTGGAAAAAAGGGAGAATTTTATATGAAGATAGTCGTTTTATTTACAAATTTCGCAACTAATTAAAATAAAATGACTGGTCATATTGCAGCACAGGATTAACAATATATCATAAAATAGTAAACAGTCAAAAACTTCTCTATATATTTAGATACATATGATATTTTCTATAATCATCACAAAGTTTACAGCAAAGACATGCAATTTTAAAGATTGGCGTAATAAGTCAAGCTCCCCCTTCATTATTGATATGATTTGAATTACTCTTATAGTAAGAATAATTTAAATCATGCAGCAGTCAGCGTTTGCATTGCTGAATTTGGGAAACATTGAGTCGACATACAGTACTGTTTTTGTCATTCATTGGGATCGGATTACAAAATAAATATTACAAAAAACACAAAATATATAAAAAAAACGGAAATTTTTGCATTCTGTAGAAAAACATCTTAAAGATTTGAATAAAGGATTTTTTCAAATATTGAGTATGTCTGATTAATATATAAACTAATTTGCTATAATAATATGTATCACATTGATTCTATGCGATAGGAAATCAGAAGGAAAAGTGTGCACCTTCTGTCTAAAATAGCTATTTAATCAAAAGTATTATCAAATAGAATAATAATACAATATAGAAGAAATCATCAAAAGTTGGTGATTTATATTGTATTAATTATTTTAATAGAAAAATCGGTTAAAATCAATAAATTTAAGGAAAATCTATTATTATTATCCGCTATATTGCTCAATTTACTCATTATATTTTAAATTATAATATAGAAAATGTTCTAAAAATAAATTATCAAATTCTATACAAAATATTAAATCACCAAGAATAGGAAATATAATACACCCATGTAGGAAATCGATTCATGTAAAATATCCTGAATACATATCTTTCTTTGCCAGTTTTTATATTTATGTTTTTAATTTATAATGTAGATACTGTATTAACTTTTATTAAATACACAATATGATAGTTTTGTATTAAAAAGTTCTCTGCAATATAAATGTATGTTAGCAATTACAACGAGCATTTCTAAATTTTCTCAAATCAATCAGAAATTTCTGATTTTAAAAATGGTTACAAAATTTCTATGAAAGTGACGATCGAATAACGTAAAGCGTTTCAATATCGTGTCCATCTAAAATTTTAATTTTTGTGAAAAGATATAATATTAATATTTACATACCATTAAAGTATAATCTAATAAATTTTTAATCATTGAAATTTCTAGGAAAAGTCACTGCTACACATTTGGAAAACAATGAAATTTTTTTTGAGAAAGAAGTGAAAATAAAACTTGAAAATAATTAAATGCAATACAATCATCGATATATATACATCGATGAATATAATACAATATATTTAATTAAGTTATACATACAATATAGTATTAATAATGTATTAAATATATAATATATCAATATAATATTAATATATTGATACATCAAATATAATTTATAATTAATTTATTGAATATTTTATCAATTTTTTAAAACATAATATAGTACGTAGTAATATATATTATTAGTTTTTGCATTTTTATGGCCCTTTCCAATCAGGGAGATTACTAAAGGACGGGACCTGTGGAGTCCACGCAGGAGGATTCGGATGGTGAAGAACGAGGATCGCCGGGCCGAGTCTAGCACTCCGAAAAAAATTTTCGGGACCTGTGGAGTCCACGCAGGAGGATTCGGATGGTGAAGAACGAGGATCGCCGGGCCGGGTCTAGCACTCCGAAAAAAATTTTCAGGAGATGCCACATCCGGGTCCTCTTGCGTGGCACGCCAACACGTTACCACTCGGCCATCCGGCCGCCTTATATTATTAGTAAGATTATGTAATTAAATCAAAATGATTGAAAAATTTAGAATGTTTCAATTATAACTTATATTTTGATTGATTGATTTGTAAAAATAAAATAATAAATTCAAATCTCATTAGGGATATACGGCATCCGGTCATTAGCTGATTTTTTTGTTAACGGATACTCGATTGTCCATTTTATTGAATACTAAATGGCAGGGCAAAAATAGGCACTGTTTGATCTCAGAATAAATTTTCCAAGAAACTGATTCTTCTGCCGGATGGCAGCGAAGTCAAATATTCACAAAATAACTTACAAGTTAGTTTGTTTAGTTAAGTTAGCCTGCCATATTGCTCATAGAATATGCTTTATCTGACGGCGGCATATTCAACTTTCTTGGGCGGCGGCTATTTTTAAAGCCCATCACAGGTATTTTTTTGTCAACAGATAACAACACTTCCCATTCTATAAAAATACTAACTGACGGGGCGAAACAAGCTTTCCACTGCAATTGTCGGCCGTATTGGCCGCGTGGAAACGCTTCGGCTTTCCACTCTGGAGGACCCGAGATTCGAGGTCTCACCCCTTGAAAATATTTATCATGAAGTCCGGGACCGGCCCGTCGATCCCCGTCCTCCACAATCCGCCTGACCCCTCCGCAGGGGTGGGCAGCTTGTTTCGTCCCGCCACTTAGTACTCTTACCGAGTGGAAACTGGCGTCATCTGTTGACAAAAAAAAAACAAGCTTTCCATAGGCTGCCACCCCTGAAAAGCGTTCAGCCGGATTGTAGAAAAAGGTATCGACGAGCCGTGCCGGGATCCATGATAAATATTCTCAAGGTGTGAGATCTGAGACTGGAATCCAGGTCCTCCAGAATAGAAAGTAGAATCATTTCTTTGTGGCCAATCCGACTACCTGCCTATCACAAGCTGGCCAATATTCATGGTGGGGTTAACCGGAAAATTGAAGAATGAGATCCAACGGACGAGTCCCGAACCCCTTCTGAAAAACTAGCCCATATGGGACCCGGAATTGAATTCAATCATACAAAGTGACAAGAGAGTGCTTTATCACGCGACTATTTGGTCGACTATTATCTTGGTGATTCCGGGCACTATTCTTAGGCTCCAATCTCCAGAGGTTTTCATAAGAGTTTCAGGTACTGCATGTTGAAATCCATCCTTCACTTGATGACTGATATCATAAGAAGTGTGGGCTGCCTATGATTGGCAATGAAATGTCCTACCGTTTAATAAATATCGTTTAGAAAGGGAAAAAAAGAATCTACTACAAATGTTCTAAATCCAAGGTGAATTTGATGTGGTGTGGAATCCGGAACGTCCAAAATGATAAGCTATTACAATACCACATGGCTACTCAGTAGACTGCAGATATGCAACATTTAAATTCAAAATTAATCTTATTAGACAAAATTGTCAAAATTTTTAATAAGATTAGGAGTAAAAGTTACATGTATATACTATATAGCATTTTCGAGATACTGTATACCTTTGCAATCCATAAGCTCTTTACCATATTAGGCAGCTCATCTTTCGTTGAAAAGGGTATAAGTATTGAGAACTACGTATATCGCTCATGCTTTAAATCTTGAAAAAGAAACATTTCCGGACATGTTTACAGGAACTTTTTTTTTTTTTGCTTTGTTTTGATGAGTAGTATCTGTGATTTAAATTTAGTTAGATCTTTTGGGAACACCTCATATCAGCGTTTCCCAAACTACGTTTCCCGCGGAAGATCTAAAAGTATTCCGTAAAAAATTATGAAAATTAATATAAGTCTTATTTGATTTAATTAAAATACTGTGCCAAGTTGAAACTGGAGTTGCTACTTTATTTTACGTAATTATAATTTGATAAAAAATATTTGTTTTGCCTAATTTATTTATTATTATTATCTATATC
Organism: Olivierus martensii; assembly: GCA_000484575.1. Lineage (NCBI taxonomy): Eukaryota > Metazoa > Arthropoda > Arachnida > Scorpiones > Buthidae > Olivierus > Olivierus martensii. Next base: position 7,517 of record AYEL01060590.1, on the reverse strand, counting down.
TACAACACTGCTGGAAGTAAAGACAGAGGAACGAAAGAGACGAGGAAGACCCAGAACAAACTACATGGATAACATCAAGAAAGGAGGGACATATTGCCAAATTAAATGACTGGCCACAGAGAGAATTCCATTGCACAACAAACATTCTGCCCACCAACCTTTCGGTTGAGGAGAAAAAGAAAGAAAAAGAATATCTACCTATACTATAAAATAAACAAAGTGTTCCGTAAAATTTCAGGATTTGTGAAGTGTTCCATCATAGAAAACGTTTGGGAAATGCTGCCTTATATGTTTAAACAATATTTCTGATGAATCTAGGTGATCGTCGCCAGATAAAGAATATCCTATGAGAATGGCGGCTTAACCAAACTAATCTTATCAATCTATAAAATCTAATGAAACAGTCAAATTTTAGATTTAGTTTCTAAATGATCTTTTTAGTATAGAAGAAAAATTTAATGCTGTATAGTTTAACACCGTCATATACAAAAGCCTTGCAGAAGAAACGAATTCTTTTGTTTTTGTTTTATCAAATTCAGTCCTGAATACTAATATTTTCATTATATGATCATATCCAGTTATATGTATATGAATCTCTAAATATTAGATGTCAGAGAAATTATATAAATATGGTAAAATAAACAGCACATTTTATTAATTATTAACTATTGTCGGCCGAATTGGCCGCGTGGAAACGGCTTCAGATTTGCATCTTGGAGGATCTGGATTCTAGTCTCGGATCCCACTCCCTTGAAAATATTTATCATGGGTTTCGGGCCTGGTTCGTCGATCTCCGTCCTCCACAATCCAGTTGATTTCTTCCCAGGTGTGGGCAGCTTGTGGAATATTAGTATTAAATTAAAAAAAATAAAAATTAGTATTCTTACAGAATGGAAAATAGTGTCATCTGTCGACAAAAAAAGGAATTATTAACTATATTAGTTATTGAAGCTAGATGACCAGAAAACAAACTTCCAATTTGAACAATTTTAACCCAGCGCCATCTGTTGAATAGGTTATTAAGTTTTGTCGAGTATTGAATTATTGAATATTTATTTAGAATGCTTAGTCTAAAAAAAATCGAGTAGCTCAATTATTTAACTCGGAACGTTAGAAAGATCTATGCCAAGGATGATTTTCATAGCTTTTAACATTTAGGAGATTATTCGGCACAAACAAAAAAACAAATATACTTACAATCAAAAATACAAGATTTTATTTATTCGTTATAAACAAATTATTGCGTTTAACTTTTCTTTCTTGTTTTTAACAGAAATGAATGAAGATATATTTTGTTTAATTATATTATTAATTTAATTGATATTATTATCCATGTAAGAAAACATCTGCTATTTTTTTAATAATTTAAAATGTTTGTATTATATTTTTTGTAGAAAAGTATTTTATGTAAGTCTTTTGATAAGCATGAAAACCCGTTAAAATTAGCAAGAAACCTCTTAAAAGTTATACTTAAGGTCAGATTTAAGATGGCTATGGCCCTATGTATATTCGAATTTATTAAGATATTCAGATTTATATTTTTAAATCTATTAAGATCCTTTTATATACACATTTATATATGGAAGGATGGAACATTGATTAAAAAGAACACGGAACTTTATTTTTTTTAAATTTTTAATGAAATTTTTCGCGTATTCGTTTTTCATTTCATAATGATCTATAATTAAAAAGTTTTGCTACAGTGCTTATTCTATAGAATATGTTTTTTTTTTTTTTTTTTTAACTGATTTGATGACGCCACTTTCCATTCAGGTTTTTTTTTTTTTTTTTTTAGAATTATCATCTATTTATTCATTTTAAACGATTCTTTAATTTATTAATTCTATGTAATTTCAAGCAATATATTACCAAATAAAATATATTAGTAGTATAAATTATTTATCATATTATATATTTGACCCATATTTATTATAAATGAAAATTTTCTTGCTGAATTAAAAATTGAAAAAATTTTTATTTATGTATTTAAAAAAAGAAATTATCTCTTCCTTCCTCATAAAAGATAAAAAGTTTCCTATTATTTTTTTATATAATAATATAAAAAAAAACATAATGAATTATTTCCTTTTTAACCAATATGCTTTACAAAATATATTTCACCAGTTAATTATCTGCAGATTAGCGAAGAACAAACTATAAAAAAATTATTAAGTTTATAATTTCAATTATTCGTTTAAATCTACATAATTGAAATTTATTAAATTATACTTTCATATATAGTTCTTCAGAATTTTAAATATATAAAATGTCATTTCTTTAAATTTCTACTTTTGGTTATGCGACGTTGAATCATTCGCTTGTAAAAAAAATCACATTTTTTTCTTTAAATTTTTTTGCTTTTCCTTTTCTTAAATTTATAGAGAGTAGTTGTGCCATAATTCTTATAGTCTGTGTAATATTTTTTATTGATTTATTTTACAAATATTTATGCTTTATATAATTTTCGATTACTATTATCAGATTTCAATGTCTTAACATTCATTCTAAAGTCGTACTCTTACTCATAAAGACATTTATTGTTTGCAATTTATTGAAGGACAACAAAAAAATATGTATATATTATTTATTTTGAATTATATCTTTAAAAAAATTTCTTTGATTTTTTTCTATTCAGAAAGAATTCAATTTATTTAAAAACCATTTCAGAAAGAGTTATTACAGAACAGCAGAAAAGCATTTCGTTTCTGCCTGATTGTGTCATTACAACGATTACATTCTTGCGTAAATAGATAAATTGGTAGTTTCTACAAAGAGATCTTTTGATCAATAAAAATATATATTTTTTTTATATTATATATCTTTGAACTTAAAATTCGGTTACCCGATAAGAGAAAGTAAAACTAATTATTTAAATGAATAGCGAAAATTGATTACCTAAAAGTGATTAACTTAGAAGTTCTTCTGTAACAATCAATTTTAATTAATTAAAATAAAGAAGTGTGGAATTATTTAATTAAAAACAAATTTCTAGTTAATTCTTTTATCGAATCAAATTCTTTTTGATTTTTATTTATTTTTGTTATTTTAAAATAATAACGTTTAATAATTGAAAAACTTGTCAATCATACTAACCTGTCTCTTTTAATTCCTGCAATCAACAGAAGAAAAAATAGTTTCCATTTACTTTTAAATGAGGTATTATTTATTTCATCGATCGAAATATCTGTGAAAGCCTTTGAGAAGAATCATTCTCCAGAGGAAGAACTAAAAAAGGATAAAAAATCATATCGACTCGAAAGAATCTTCTCCTTAAAACATTGTTATGATGTGGATTCTGGAGAACAGAGATAACGAAATCCCAAATGGGTTCAGTCAAATATTAAAATTACACGCTCGACTTGTTCCTGTAATTTAAATGAACAATTAAAATATATAACTTACATAATCTTTTAAATAATAGATGTAAATCGCTTTTTAACTATTTTATTTTAATTAATATTTTAGAAAACAATATTTACTCATTCAAAATATATTTAGTTTTGGTTTTTTTTATAATATTTCTGTTTAATCAAGCTTAAAAATTCAAAAATCAAAACGTGAATAATTAATTTTAATGAATAATGGAGTTCGATTTGGATAAAATTTGAGATGATATCAGTTTACGTTAAAATGCTTGTGTGATGTTTAATTCTTGATTGATTTAAACAAAATATCGGTAAGACTGATTTTTTTTTTATATCTGAAGAATGGTTTTCATAATTCTAATAAAAGTAGCACAACAGAAAATAAGCAAAATGCGACTTATATTGCGTACCGTATATAAGAATTGCTCGTTTCTTTCTACTCCCGAAACTCCCGAGGGCAATTAACGTTTTCAATATTTTTTTACAGACTCCAAAACTAAAAAAAAAAATAAATAAAAAGTATTCAACCATATATTTTGTCTAAAATATTCTTTTAAACAACAATAATTTATCAAACATCATCATCATAAATTTCCTTTTAATATTTAATAATTAAAATTTCTATATTCGAAAATTTAATTGTATTTATTTTAATTGAAGAGAAAAATTAAATAAAAATATATATATATATTATTGTCTAGTGAGACATTTAATCCTTTTTTTTTCTTTTGACATTATTAAAAGTTTTTAGCGAATTCTTGAATAATTTTTGTTCTATTCATTGTAAAAATCTTAATATGATTATTTTCGTTGCGGAAACATTTGCGGATGACATTTTACATTTAAATTTTTTCATCGCTTTAAGAAATTATAAAAAAAAAAAAAATTTTAATGATTTGTTATGTTAAATAACACATATATTTATAAATAAAAATAATAATAGATTGTAAAGCTAGAATGTAATCAGTCATTGCAATACTTTCTATTAGATTTAATGCACTTAGAAACATCAATCAATCCTTTCTCCCTTTCTTCAACAGTACAGTTGTATCCACATTCTTTAAGTAATATAACTAAATATTTCAGAAAGAATATTTTCTTTATTATTAACTATAAATCTGTTTTTAAAAAATAAAACGAAAGTCAGTTTTTAATATCATACGCTATTCATTCTAAACTTAAAATAATTAAAATTCTTGCAACTAATTTCTTGCGTTAAAAAATGTCTTAAAAAAAGACACTTTAATTTTCGATCGAATTTTAACCAGATAATGAATTTTTTTAGAAAATTTATTTATGAATTTTTTTTTTTGGGAAATATTTACAGATATACTAAGGTGAAATTCGTTATATCTCCCTGTACTTCCTCTCAAATGTTGTACGGACTATTGGAGGAAAAGTGTTGACGTCATCTCGACCTGTCACGTGTTCAAATCTGTATAACTGAGCAGTATCAGGAAGTGGTCTATCCGATTGCAAAGCAGTGCGGGTGTGCAGTTTACAATTCTTCGTTTACTCAAACACGTATAAAAGGTATGTATGAAGTCGTATTATTAGAATATCGAACAATTCTATATACGTTAATGATGCACTTATCGGGTTGACAAGATAGCAGCAGCAGTCTAGCAGACAACCTTTCTTCCCCTTTCTCTCTCTATCTAGCCTACGTCTAAGTATTGGTCACGGCATGATTTACAAATGAATTAAGTAAAATATCACGTATTGATTTTTCCTTGTTAGTATACATTTTATACCATTATGCATCGAGTGACTTCTTAATTATTAAGTATTATTGATATCAATGGACGAAAGAAGTGAAGATTTTAAGAATCTGTTTCGAAAATCGATTTTTTATAAATCTAAATTGAAATTTTGATGCTTACATGTGATTTACTACTATAAAAAAAATCGATATATCCCATTTTAAAAAAAATATTATAACAAATTAATTTTTTTATTAATGTTTTGCGGCTGTCAAGTCATCGATTTAAGTGACAACAAGTATTGCAATTTATATAAGTGTGCGGATCATACACGAAACAAATAATTGCAATTTTTAATTGCGTTTCTTTCTGTTTTTAATGAACATAATTAAATTTTCCACCAGAATAATAATTAAATTTTTGTTGAAAAAAAATTTTTTTTTTTTTTGCAGCTTTCGAATTACTTCTAGGAAATTTTCAACAATTTCGTATAACGAAATTTTTCTGTAAAAAAAATTTTTTTTAATATACGCATTCTAAGAATTTAAATATTTTATATTAACAGCTTGATGCCTTTACTCCGTTCGTCCGTCAATTTTAAAATATTTTTTTTGCTGACAGTCTGTGATGTATATAAAAATTTTTTTAATTTTGCGTAAAAAAAATAAATAAATAACTGAAAAATTATTTAATAAATATTAATTACAATTATGTCGGGATACGAAGAGTTTCTCTCGGGAATTTTCAAAAAAAAAAAAAAAATAAAAATTGAATTGAACCCGTTAAGAGGATTATAAATATTTATTCGATATTCTTTAACGATCACTTTTCCTTGCTTTTAAAAGATAAATTTATCTTTTAGCTCGAATCTATATAATTTAATATTTTGCAGCATTAATTATATCAGTTAAAATTAAGTTCTAAAATTAATTTGGTTAAGTGTAAATATTTAATTTTCATTTGGATAAATAGTAAATCCTGGTTAAAAATATCTGTCAAAGCCACTGATATTTTTAGATTGAAAGCTGTATATTTATAATATCTACAGCTGATTATCTCAATGTTTTTTTTTTTTGGTTTCTCCAGAATATTTTTTTGTAAATAATAGAATAGAAGGTCTTGACGTTATATTAAGGACATTGAACAATCAGTTATTTTATGAAACTTGATCTTTAGATTATATATATTAATGACATCTTTGTGCATATAAATAGATTCCTAGAAATGTTACATAAAAAGATCCATTCTCGGTTATATAAACTGTGTGATTAATAATCTAATTAATATTTAATTAATTTGCCAAAACTAATTGTACAGCAGGATAATAATCGAATATATAAGTTACTTTTAATTAATTAATTTCGTATTAATTTAAATAAAAATGTTTTTTTACTGATTTTATATACAGTATTCAAAGAAAAATTATCCAGTTAATTCTGTAGTTATCCACACACATTTTTAACTATATATATATTTTTTTTTTATTTAAAAAATTTAAAATTTTAGCTGATCTCCAAAATTGCATTTTTTTATCATCATCTTTTTAAAAAGTGGATAAACGAATATTTATAAAATTATAATTTGCTTATTTTAGAATACTAGAAATACCTTCTCATATAAATGAGCTGAAATAATCTTGTGATTTAATTTAATATACTGTATAAAATAACGACGAAATACACCTCCGAACTCGTATAGGGAATCCCAACATCGTTGAGGGAATTGTAAAATGGCATCCATTATTACGTTACAGCGCCCTCTGAGGACTTTATGTTTTTTAGAGGAACTACAATTTCAATTTAATTTTTATTCTTTAATTTGTAAATTATAATAACAACAAATAATTTTGGCTGTCGCAGACATCCGAAAATTAGATCTTTCTAAAGATACCATACTTATAGAAATCGGTACAGTGCTTCGACTGAAAAAAATACATCCAGTCAGCCAGCCACGTTTGACTATTTTTTATATGATAGTTTGGTACAGTATTATTTGCATTAATATATTAATTCTCTCTGATATTATTTTTCATATTTTTAAAATATGTTTTCTGTTTTTTTTTTCCTTTTTGATCGAATGACAATATTTCTATAGCTTTATTGATTAATGATACTCTTCTCTTAATAACTGCGATCGCATTCGAGGATCATTATAAAAAGATCTATTCATAAATATTATATATATGACAGGTGTCTTTCAAGAAAACTTTTTCATCTTTTTATATGCAGAAAATAAATTCAACATAATTGTGAAATAATCGATTAATTTCAATAATAGTAGTCAGTCTATTATCGTAGTCTTAATCAGTCATAATTCAAAGGAAAAAAAAAAAAGTTGAAATTTATTTAATTTTAATTTTGCGTAAAAATCTGCTTTAAAAATTATTCAGACGTAAAATATTTTTCGCATAATTTATTATAATATTAAAAAAAATATTTAGATCGGAAGA
>AYEL01060589.1:0-87548 GCA_000484575.1 Olivierus martensii | reverse complement strand
TTATAATTTTTATTAAAACTGATAATTTTTATTATTCTTAAAATAAAGTTGCGGTATATTAAATTTTTTTTTTCAGTATCGATTTGTTTCCAAATTTATATTTTAAATTACTATTTTCCTAATTTTAATATACAGTATATACTTGTTTATATTTTTACATTTAAATATGACAATTATAATTTAGAAAATAAGAATTTTTAATAACTTTTATCAACTTTTTTGAATAATTTATCAATGGATATTTTAGCTTTATGAATAGCAATCGATATCAAAGCTACATTTTTGTTGTTTATTAAATTAAAAGAAATTTTCACAATAACTTCACTTCACTCTCTTAGAATCTTAAGAAGAATATAATTTTTTTTTTTTAACCAATTCTTTACTTTAGAGAAACTAAATAAAAAAAAATATAGTAAAATAATTATTTACCAAGCAATTAAATTTAATAATTTCTATCCAATTAGTAAATCTATAAAATATTTTCTGTGTTATCTTATATTTATTATTTCCATGCGAAGAAGTTCATAATAAATGACTTGTTATGCAATTTAATCTTTTCACTGTATGCAATACTATCTACCTTAACAAGGATTGATTGATAGTTATTGCGGATAATTTATCTCATATTACACTTGAGAATATGAAATAATTCACTTTTATCGGTGGCTTGACAGATGTCTTCTCCATTAGACTAAGATCGCTACTTTTATTTTTATAGTACATAAACTGAGATAAATATGTAATTTTTGAAACTTTTATAACATGACAAATTGACGTTCAGAACTCTACTTCAATAAGTTAATTTGCTAATATTTTTTTCTTGACTATTAACGATGAAAACATCTTATAATCTAAGCCTGGAATCTTAACAATATCCCTTATCAAAGCAGATGAAAGGATTTTGTTCTCCTACTGTTCTAAGCTGGGATCGATAGAAAATTACTGACTTAATATAACATATATCCAAGAAGTATTGAATGTTCCCAGATTATTTATTTTTTCTCTATAGCTTAACTTAATTAAGTTGCACAGAAATATTTTTAGTAATAAATCCGAATAGTATGAATAATATTTTTCTATGCATTTGCCAAATTTATCTGCAGGTTTTTAAGAAGGTCGATATATTTATTATATTCAAAAATATTCTTAGGATCGTTTATTGGATTTATTTCTGCATCTTGAAAAATCTTAAAGAGCATATTTTATTTAAAATCAGGAAAAATTCGAAAGGAAAAAAATTCTTTTTATTTTAAACAAGAAACGAATTACGTAGAACTTCCCAACAAACATTATCTGATTTCCTTGGTTCCCAAAAATCAATAATGATTTCTTTCTTCAGAGTTCAGTCAGAAAATTTCTGATGAAAACTCGAAAATAATAAGCTAAATTTCTTTTATATCTATTAAAAAAAAAAAAGTAGAATTTTATAAAATAATACAGTAAATTAAAAATGTATATAAAGTAGGAATGTCTCCTTGCAGATAAATAACTTCATTTGGAGTTCTTTTCTAAATTCACAGATATTTTATAAATAGAATCAATGAATAATGTTATTAGTGAGAAGTTTAATTATAATTATTCAGTTGACCTGATTTTATTATTATTCTTGTGGATGGTTTGAATGTTTTTTCATCTGTTTGGTCTTTATAATACATAGTTATTACTTGAATGTAAATTATAAATTAAATTTTTAAAATTTGTAATAAAAAATTAGTTGTTTGTTGACTTAAACCTGTTATAATCGTAAAATTTCTTGAAAAATAAAAAAAATAAAAGTCGGAATAGATTATTTGAAAAAAATAAACTATTCCAACATATAGCATAAAACAAAAATAATACACAGTACTTGAGAAAATAGCGTTTTTGTTTATGTTAGAGGAGGAATGTTTAGAGTTTGTTCTTCCTAGAAATTTCTGGACCAAATATTGTTTTTTCCATTTTAGAATGCACGATTTTCATCCAATTTTATCCCAAAAATTTTTCTAGGTTAAGATTTAAACTGAGAAGATATATATCAAAATGAACGTAAAATTTTGTTTAATATTTTTAATTGAAAAATTGTTTTTGCATCATCGAAGCAAACTGGCAAATTACTGTTTCAGTAATTAGAAATAGAATTACTGTATATTAGATTTACGATGAACTTCACGTAAGTTGCGTGATAAGCTGCATTTTTAATATCAAAATGAGATTCTAGCTATATTTTGTGTAAATAGTGAATGCTACAATTATTAAATAAAATAAAAGATTCTGTTAAAGCATAAATATCATATTTTATTACTAGAAAGTTTTCAATCCATATTGTGACATACCATCGGATAAAAGCATAGAATAAGTTTAGCTAAAGGCATAAATTCAATCAGCTAAAAGCATAGAATATAAAACTTTTTGTATTTTATGTTTTTTGCTGATAATGCTGCACAGTATGGGCTGAAAATATTCCTTTTTAATAATAAAAGTCTGTATTTATTCTATAATAGAGTTTTTCATTCGTGAATTTATGCGTAGGATTGAATTCTGAATAACATCATAATTGTTTGTATTAATATCAACTGATAGTACGCGAATCTTGTTATTTTTTCTAAATGGAAACATGATAAAAATAATTTTGGAGATATTTTCTTTGTATCAAAGCATTCTCGGACAATAGAAAATTTTAAAAATCTTTTGTGCTATTTATTTACTAAAAAAGATAATACAGTATATCACATTATAGACATGCATTAATTAAATTAAGTCAGCTAGCTTTCATCTAATTATATACAGTATAATGGAAAACTTGTATGTGTAGATGCTTTGTTTTACTCATTAATTTGCTTTCACGAATTAAGATTACAATTGTTTGAAATTTTTAAGATGCATTATCATGCGAAGGAATTGATGCATTTGAAAAAAAAAAAGTAATTCCTAGGAGAAATTTACTTAAAAGTTTCCATTCCAAAAAATTCGACGAAAAAGTACATCTCTTAATTGCGATTTAGAGATTTAGAAGTATAAAAATTTTTCGTTTAAATAGTAAATTTTCCAGATAATTATTACTACAGCGAATAGATAGCAAATTGATAATTTCTATTCGAAGTTTTGAAATATGTAAATTATTCTTCATACAATTTATAAATTATGAATGACAAATATGATATTCATAATTCGTGAATTCATCCATAAAAATATAGAATAACTTCGTATCTCAAGTTATTATTATTAAAATTAAACAATTTTTTATTTTAACATTAATCATTTTTCTTAATCTGATGAGAAAATACATTTTTAATGTTATCTTAATAAATCCTGCAATATTTCTTATAATGCAATGCATTAGCATAGAAAATTATATAAAGAAATCTCAATATGCATTTTATCTAAATTTAAAACGCTAAATCTTTCAAATTCTTTACTGCCATAAATGATATTATGTAGCATTTGAAAAGTATAGTTTTGTAAAAATAATTATCGCTGATAAAAGTGTTACCTATGTATTATTTATTTTAATTTATTTTCCAAAGAAAATTATGAATTATATGATTACCATTCTGTATTTGTGAGTTTTCTCGTTAATAATTTTTGAATTAATTTGATTTTAATGAAATTTTGTAGACATATGCCGCCATTAAAATTGCCTTGGAGCTATAGCTTTCAATCCTACAGCCAGCGCCTCTAGCGGACCCTAGACAAAATGTAAATTGTGGTCCATTTATATAAGTTGCTTCTTAAGAAATTTTAAATAATTTCACTCAAAATTTTTATTAATAATAGAAAATGCAAACACTAATACAATAGTAATTGTATAATAAAAGAGTTTCTGGTATCCCTCGATTTGCACGGCACTCAATTTACACGGTTTTTAAATGAAAACAAAAAAATTTTTTTGGGTTTTATTTTGATTGTTTTGCATTATGCCATTTATAAATTAAAAGAGTATCATATTGTCACGTTTTATGGGTTTACGAGTTCGTAGAGATTAATAAAGAGTGAATACAGCTATATTTCGTATAGTCCAATTTATTCACACAAAACAAAATAATTTTGTTTCACTATAATTAAATTCAATAAAAAAATCTAATAATTATCTTATACAACACTAATCTTTGTCTTCAATTCAGAATAACTCTTAATTATCTCATACAACACTAATCTGTGTCTTTTATTCAGAATAACTCGCATTCTTCCTAGTCCACAATATATGTCTTTAATTCAGAATAACTCACAGTTTTTCTTAGTCCACTATGTCTTTAATTCAGAATAACTCACAGTTCTTCTTAGTCCACTTTTCATGTCTTTAATTCAGACTAACTCACAGTTGTTCTTAGTCCACTTTCGCTCCTTTAATTCAGAATAACTCACAGTTCTTCTTAGTCCACTTTAGCTTTCACAATTTATCGCTCTCTATTAACTTTTATTGTCCAAGTCTCGCAGTTCAACTAAACTCAACTCAGGTATCAATTTTTACGAACCGCTCTTCCGATCTAATTTATTGCTCACTATTAACTTTTACTGTCAAAGCTCTTCTTAGTCCACTTTCGCTTTCACAATTTATCGCTCACTATGTACTGTCCAAATTTCGCAGTTCAACTAAACTCAACTCACGCTTGCAGCTCGCCTATTTATGCTTGAATGCTTTTATTGTTTTTATTTGTACTTTCGCTTTCACAATTTATTGCTCACTATTAACTTTTACTATCCAAGTCTCACACAATTTATCGCTCACTATTAACTTTTACTGTCCAAGTCTCGCAGGGTCCACTTTTGCTTTCACAATTACTATTAATTTTTACTGTCCAAGTCTTGCAGTTTATTTCACTATTAACTTTTACTGTCCAAATCTTCCAGTTCAACTAAACTCAACCTATTAACTTTTAATGTCCAAGTCTCGCATTTCAACTCCAACTCACTTAATTATTACTGTCCAAGTCTCGCAGTTCAACTAAACTCAACTCACCGCAGCTTGCCTAATTATGTTTGAATGCTTTTATTGTTTTTATTTGTACCATTAATTTTTACTGTCCAAATCTCGCAGTCCAACTAAACTCAACTCAGACTTGAGCTCTCCTAATTTATGTTTGAATGCTTTTATTGTTTTTATTTGTATGGAATATTGTTAAGTTTTTTTTGTATTTGAATTATTTTATTGTTTTTATTTGTACGGAATATTGTTAATTTTTTTGTACCGTATTCGATGTTAATGTTTATTGTTTTCATTTTCAAAAATAAATTGAAAAAATATAAGCATTAAATTGTCGCTAAAAATTAATGAACCAATCCCCTTTTTTTTTTCCTTTAATCTTTATCTCATTTTACACCGTTATAAAGAACATATCCTCGACTTTTCATTATCTCCTTTAGTTCGATTTACACGGTTTACAGTTTAATTGAACATATTCTTCTATTTTGTATGAATTCTGCGTCTCGTTTTACACGGTTTCGGTTTGTACGATTTTTTCAGGAACGTATCTATCGTGTAAATCGAAGGCTGAGTGTAATTATAGTCATTAATCAGCATTTAAAAAATTTAAATTTTTTGTTTTCGAATTTTCATTTCAGATAATTGATCAATAATATCTTCGCAATCTAGTCGGTTCGAGAATATCTTTTTCTATAACAAACATTGCTAAACTGTCTTATTGAATTTCTTAAATAATTTTTAACTCGTTTTAAAACAGAGAAAGGTCTCTCTGCTGTTGCATTATTTACAGGCATAGTTAAGTAGATTCGGCATTAGGAAAAAAAGATGCAATGTTGTTATTTTTTATGAACTGGTACATATCATTCGGGCTTCTCAAATTCTGTTTTCTCTCTATTAAAATAAATTCTGTCAGCTCATCATCTAGTTCTTCAATATCAATATCATTGAAATAATTTTTTTTTTTTCTTATTTCACTTTTATAATCCGATACATTTTTTAAATCTTCAAATTCTGTAGAAAATACTTGAAATATTTTGTTAATTTCTTTGTTTTTGGAATTTTGTCTCAATTTCGCTACAATTTTCTGTACTGAATGCCGGGTCCTCCGAATTACGTGCCCTAGACATTTGTCTTAAATTGTCTATTGGTTAATCCGGCACTACTTACAGCTACAATCATTTAAAGTGGTTGTGACATTCAAACTTTTGAGACACTTTCTTGATGTATAGTGTTTTGAACTAATTAATTGACTTATTTTGAAATTTAGTAAGATAGTCAAGCCGTAGAAGTTTATTTTGATTACGTATCAATTAACTCTATATCTTTTTTGCTATTTAAAAATGGAAGACATTTAAACTTTTAAAGTTTCCTTGAGAACTTTTGAGATGTTTATATGATATCTATGAAATTCAGTAGACTAAACTTAAAAATGGAAGACATTTAAACTTTTAAAGTTTCCTTGAGAACTTTTGAGATGTTTATATATCTATGAAATTCAGTAGACTAAATAGGCAATTAAAATCGGCACTGAAATAGAATTAATTAATCGTGCTATTTCATACATTTAACAAGAAGTTCCAGAAAGAATTAAACTTGCCTACTTTCCGAAATTTTTATTTATTTAGTATTTGAAATCCATTCGCTTTGTGTGTCTAATTTAATGCTAATTTGATCAGCATCACGATGACATAATAACGTTGACTTTATGATGTAATAATTGATGTTGTGTGACGTAGTCCATTGTTATGTCATGATGATATTTCATTGGGAACTGTAATGTTGTTATAATAGATATCGAGATGATGTTATGTTAAGAAATTAGGTTATATATTGCTCTTACACTGCTAACACTTAGCTCCATCTATTGACAATAATATGAATTAAAATTATAATAAAAAATAAATTCTATCCGGCAGGATTAGTCGATTCTGTAACATTAAGGGATGAGAGATCCTTTATTGGCAGAACATCATTAGCGAATTTCATGAAAATTGCTAATTAGTTCATAAGTTATTAGTGTGGATTCACAGATAGACATCGGCCCTATCTTATAAGTCTCTAAGAAAGTAGACTAAAAATGACGAATGTTTAAACTTTTCAAGTTTCATCCTATTTGAGATGATAAAGACCGAAGTTGAACTATTAAATAGTTTAATTTTAGGTTTTTGTTAAGCTTATTTTAATCGTGCATCTTCAACATATTTTAGTTTAATATTACATACTGTATATTTTATTTTAACTGTGTATCTTTCAAAACAGCAAACATGTTCAGAAAGAGGCAATTAGTTCTTTCTAGAACTGTTTTTATTTTAGAATTTTTAACATATTCTATCAAACACCTTCAGTATATTTTCAATATTTTGACAATTTCGATAAAAAATGATAAAAACCTCCGATTTTTAATATTTGCTGTAAATCAACACTGTTAAGAATCGCTGTATTTTTGTCTATTTGTTACTCGTAAATCGATAATGTTAATTTAAGAGATATCCGATCGAATTTTGAATTTAGGTTCGCCTTATCACTTTATGAAAATTGCGCATTTGCCTTTGTTGTGCAATTAGCTTTATTTTGTTTGCTGTAAAATTAAACAGTAACTGGCTCAGTTTTCGATAATAGACAAACGTTACTAAATTCTTAGTTTTTAAAATACAGTCTATATAATATTAGATTCGTTTAGTATTTGTTCGTATAAATAGTAACCGATATGCTCAATCAAACTCAAAATTTATATACTGTATATCAGGGGTGTCAAACTGGCGGCCCTTCATATGATTTTTTTGTGGCCCCCAATGTTCTTAACTAAAATAAAAATGAGAACAATATTTTATGAGATAATAGTAAATAACTCTCGCTTCGTAGTTATGTCATATAGTATTATATACTAGTTTGATTTTAATAAAATGTAATTGCACGATTTTTTTCGATTGTCCTTATCGAGGTATATGTACAGATGACAGCGATTTTTCAGATCGATGACACAAACTAAATGCTTTCCTGCAAGGACTATATCGTTTTGTGCGAAATTTTTTACCAAAAAAACAAAAAGCCATAAATGAGAACTTGTATTTTTTTGGATAGACAAATACAATAATCAAGTTCCAAACAATCTCTCTTTAAAGGACGTGTTAACGGGGTTATTAAAGATTTATATGTTGTGTTATTAACTTATTTAAAAAATGTAAAGAGTTAATGGATATTTGAATTTTTAAAATTTTAATGGAAAGCTTTTGTTTTTGTATAAAAAATATCTTTTAACACTTAATAGAAAATTAAAGATTGATAGCGAGGAATTAAATTAAAAGCAATTATGTGTAATTATATATATTTGTAATATGTTCATTTGATTACACAATATTTTTAATTATCCTATCTATATTTCTGAATTCTTACTCTAAAATTTGTAAGATTGTCGCGGGCCACATCACATTTAAAAAAATTTTAAATGTGGTGTGGCTGGCGACACTCTTACAGGTTAGTTAAATGGCCCTTGAATTAAAATGAGTTTGACACGCCTGCTGTATATTATCAATAATTGCTTATAAATTAATTAATTACTATTATTCAACTTTCAAATTAAAAAATCAAACGATCTTTGTATTTCATGTTTTCAATAGCAAGGACGTTTTCAATTCTGGAATTCAGAATTAATAAATGAAATGAGATGATGAAATAATGAAATAAAATCAAATCCTGAAATTCTTGGGATCTCAGGATTTAATCTGCGATTCACTGATAGATAATTTAAATCTATTTGGATTAAATTTAATAAAATAACCATAAACTATCATATACAAAATATTCTTATCTTTTGTTCTATTTTTGATACGCTGAGGTATGGAGAGGAAAGATTGCAAGAATTTTGTTATAAATACAGAATAAAACTACTGCATTATACAATTATAAAACGAAATTTAAGAAATAAATTAACAATAAAAAACAACACTCTATATTGAACTTCTTTAACGAAAAACGCACCACTTTGTAATATTGTAATAACATGTTAAGCGCTAAGTAGATTTACGTTACAATTTTTTTCTGATGCATTTGAATTTTTATATAAAAACTATAAAATTTAATTAAAAATTTAAATTGCGACTGCATTTAAAAATATGATTTTATTATTATATTCTCCGTTATGTCGATATCTTCAACGATTAAGATTTATTGTCTATTTTAGATATCCTTACATTAATTTAATAAAAAATTTCCTCTTGTAATTATGTTTATTTTTACCTATCATTTTATTAAAAATTAAGATAGCAATAATTTTGTTCAAAAACAAAACATCATAAAGCTGTTTACTCGTATCTGTTGCATATATTTTCATATGATGTACAAATCGCAATAAAATTATATTGTTTACCTTTTTTGCCATTTTTTTAAAGTAATTATTCCTAATTATTTCGCAAAAATATCAAAATATATTTTCTTACTAATTACGATGTTAATGAAAGTATTTCTAGAGTTATCCATCATTGTTTCTTAATCAATAAAAAAGTAATTTTCTACTTTACCGTTTCGGAAACTTAATAGAAACAAAAAAAAATCAACAAGCCTTGGTAATATTGACTTGTTTTAAATATTAAAATAAAATAATGTTTTTAAATATAATAAAGAGAGATCATGGGATTAACAGGAGAGGGGAAAAAAGTAAGAATAAAAATAAATTTTTTTAAAAGACTATTTCTGTAATACGGTAAATTAAAATTATCGGGATAATTATGATATATTATCGCAATAAATTATTAACATTTAATAAGGCAAATTTGGTATGCTCGAACAAATGGGTTATTATCAAACTAAACCAAATGTCCTCTTTGCTGTTATGCCTTAATATAGAATTTATCATTACAAAACTGCATGCACTGAATGCGAATAATGCAAATTTTCATATTTTCTCGTTATTCTTCATAAAATTAAGCTTCAGTTGCGATTCCTCTTTTTTTTTCTCGTTATTCTTCATAAAATTAAGCTTCAGTTGCGATTCCTTTTTTTTTTTTTTTTTTTTGAATATCCGTTTTCAATAATCTAGACTCGACTTGTGCGATGCATTTCATTATTTTCACGAATACTTGACTATGTTCAAAATACTCGTATACGAGATACATGTTGATATTGAGAATGTCTGATTTAATCTTATTCGATTCGATGCTATGAAATACTTTTCCTATTACTACTTAAATTAGAATAGGTTTCTAGTAATATATCATAAATTCATACTGTTAATAACTACTTGCTTCTTAGCTTATATTGCTTAATGTATAACATGCGAATTACAATAAAAATCCTTTTAGTAAAAATACAAAACTCCATCGAAAGTACTTGGATGGTCCAAGAAAATCGGCAGCAGTAAGTAGAAACAACAGTTCAAGAACAATGAAGACCTGGATACTATTCTTGATTTCAGAAAGTCTTTATAAACATCGTGTTCCAAAATCTAGAAGGAATATATATCTATGCTAAATGTATAACAAGCAAATAGCAGGCTCTTCCAGATTTCAAAAAGTTTTCACAAGCATTGTGTTCTAGAATCTGGAGTGACTTATTCCAGAACGTTTGACACTTAAACAATACTTATGCAAGTTCAAAAATATATTGCTAAATTTCATAGAAAATAACAATAGCTTAGTGCACCGGATAACTGAGAAATTAAATTCTCATTCGCACTAAGCTATTGTTATCCGGTGCGTTATCCGGTTAGTATTCTAGAAAACTTGAAAATAATTTTAAAAATTATGATTATATTGAAGTTTTCTATAAATCCATATAATTCCTGAGCAAACAATTCAATTCTAGAGCATTCTATTTATTTGTGTATATCATTCTCCATCGTGTACGCCATTTACATACATTATTCTGGAACACATAGCATAACTTATAATAAATTATTTGACTACATTAAAGTGATACTAATTACCATTTTCCCTTAACAATAAAGAATATTTAAATCTAGTAAAGCACTTCATTTTGCATTCCTTAACTGTATCCCGATCTCTCTCACTCTCTGCCTCCCTCTTTGACGATAATCATATCTTGATAATTCAGGAAGAGCTTAACAAACGATACAAAAGCCAATTATTGAAACAATAAAACTATTTATATTAACATTCAAATAAGAATCTTTAATCCCTTCGAGTTCTCGTTTAAAATCAGTAAGATAATTCACTCCATTACATACAAAATTATTATCAAAATTGTTTTGGTGAATTATCTTAATTATATTCTCAAAAGTCTAAAACTATTTATTTTAATGGATGCCGTTAAAGTAACTAATTTGATCCATTTACGGAATTCCCTTTAAATATTAAGTACAAGAGAGAGAGAAAAAAATTAATTACTTAAAATGATATTTTAAATTATTACGAATTACCATTAATTGATGATTTCTGAAGAAAGGAAATTCTAACGATATTTTGTTTCATATTTCTGTTACCAATTTTTATTATTTTAACGATCGTTTAAATGCATTTAAAATTAAAAATATGTTCAATTTTAAACACATTTACAATTGCTTACAGTTCTCTGTTAAAGTTATCCTGTCCTATTTTGAATAAATCTGTTTAAATGTTAAAGTTGATTACGCATTAATGTCCATTAAATCTCCCATAAATCTTAGTTTTACTACAATTAGTGCAAAAAAATGTGCTGAATTTTCATAAACAGTAAACTAAATATAATTACAATTAACGAGAAACAAACGTTGGAGAAAATTTAATTTGAATATATTCTCAAAATTTGATGCTTCTTGCATTACTTAATTGAGCCATTAGCAGTATCAAAGCTTATAAATCTCTTTTTTTCGTTTTAATAAATGCTAAACGGAACATATTCTCTATAAATAAATTTGAATATATATATAAAAAATAAAATTCTCTAGAATAAAAATAAAAATAATAATAATGTTAGCAAGAGAACACTGTAGAATTTTATTTTTCTTAAAAACATCGTCGTGGCATTTGCCAATCTTGTAAGAGAAGAATGAAAGCTGTGACACACAAAGACAAAAAATGTGCTAATTCAAGACACTCCACCCCAAATTAACATTTAAAAGTCTCCTCGTCGCCACGCGGTATGTCACTGCTATTAAAGAATCTTAAAAAAAAAAAAAACAACGTTTCTTATCTTTTATACGGAGAAAGCAAGCGATTTGACACATAGAAAACATTGGACAGTTTAAATTAACTGCTGTGGGTAAGATTCCATGCATTCCATACACAACATCTAGTGAGGGATGGGAACAGAGACTAAAGAAGAATGCAGGAAGAATAGATACAACATAAACACCTAATGGATTTTACTTCTACAGTTTTATTTTATTTTTTTCCTCTACGATAAAACATTAAATTGCATGCCGGTATATATATATATATATATATACTATATATCTCAAAAATATTTTCCATTATCTGAAATATAGTTGAATGAAGAAGTTTTCCTGTTGGTAGGTACTCTTAAGTTTATTGCACTTGTGATACTTTTTTTGTAGTGGTCTGTAATGATCCTTTATCTCCTTTGGCAGTCTGAACCCTTCTAATCCTAGGGAATTATCACCTGAAGGTATGACACTGTTGGACAAAAATCGATTTGCTTTGGTCTAGATGGACAAGTTTTCAGCTTTCTTATTTTGTCAACTTTAATTATCCTCTTTCTTCTTC
The DNA here is from genome assembly GCA_000484575.1 of Olivierus martensii. Lineage (NCBI taxonomy): Eukaryota > Metazoa > Arthropoda > Arachnida > Scorpiones > Buthidae > Olivierus > Olivierus martensii. The sequence continues at coordinate 74,990 of AYEL01060589.1, read as the reverse complement.
TGTTCTGCTTTTAATCATTACTCCCTCATAAAAAATATATATATAATTAGTTAAGCTCCTCTTTATGTTCGTGTTTTAGTTTTGTTAATCTCATTAATTTTTTTATTATTAATTTTTAATAAATTTTTATTCGATATTAACAGGAAAACATCATCGTTCTTAAAGTTTCAGTTTATAATTTTATTTATTTATTTTTTTGACGTCAATAATCGCAATTTGGCGGTGCAACTTTTTAGATTTTTCAGAGAATCGAAGAGATAATTTGATTATTGAGTTCACATAGTGATGATGTTTTGTCAACTCGTTCATGGTGAAGATAATTTTTAAAGAAGAAGAAGAAGAAGACGACACTGTGAAGTTTTAATTAACCATATTAATCCGGTTAAAAATTAACAACGCGATTTCTGAACTGCCTAAGGCTTTAAATCTGGTAAAAGGATGTAAAACTCATCTGATAACGATGAATCAAGAGTTTAGTTGATAAAAATGATAATTACTAAACAAATAATTTACTTAAAGGAGTTAATTTAAACCAAACGTTTCGCTTCAGCGTATAAACAAATTTGAAAAGATATGTGTTTATACAAAGCAGCGGTTTTTTTATGCCGTTGAAGTTAACGAAAAGATTGTTTACAGCTGCAGTGGCATATTTATCAATAAAGTTTCTATCTGCAGAGAAAAACATGTCTAAAACTGCAATCTTCACAGAAGATTGAATGGGCGATAGGGGATATTGCCAAATTCTCACGCTGTCTATACACTAAATATTTTTATTGATATCGTAAAACTGTATCTCGGAGAAGAAAAAAGTGTTATAAAGCGTGATCGAAATGGTAAAAGTTAGTCTGAAAAGTTTTAAAATTAGTAATATATTTTTTAAATTTCTTTCTAAAAAGTTCGCTTTTCAGAGAGAGCGAAAGAGAATTTTTATAATTTTCTCCTCCCCTTTAACCGTTTAATTTCGACATTTCCCAAAAGTTTAGTTCCCAAATCCCTGGGCTAGTGAAAGTACTCGAGTCTAAAGAAAATGCGAACTTAATGTCATCCTTAAACCTGGTAGAAAGAGGAAGTTTTTATAGTGGTTAAAGCAGAGTGTTCCCCAGCGACAGAAAATAGCAGGACAGAGTTTAAGTGACTAAATAAAGAGACAGACAATTAATCACAATTTAAGGAGAAAGTTAGATATTGGATAGATGAGATTCCTTATTCTGTTTTGAAAAATGAGTCATTATCCAATCCCATAAAGCGAAGAGTTTTTATCTTTTTTCTTATTGAATGAAAAGAGGTTTGAGGAGAGATAGGTGACAAATGAAGAAGAAATGTCAGGGCCTCAACTTTTCTTCTTTTTAAAAAGTTTTCCTCTAAATTATAGCCTCAATTTGATTTAGTGCACTCACCAATATTAAGGTGCTTTCCAGCCAGAACTTGCTATCATTTAAATCTTTAAAAGTTCAGCCTCATTACTACTACAAAAGCTTATTTTCTCCAAGAGGTAATATCTGCTACAGAAGACCATTTTCACATCCGATCTCATTACTACTTCATAACCTTGTTCCCCAAAACTTATCTCGTATAAACAGCATTTGTAGTTTAAAATCCGGCGATTTACTCTCTATAAAGCTCATTTTGTTTCCCAAAATTCCATTAACTTACAGTTTCAAAAATCTATTCTCTACTTCAAAATCTATTCTCGGTCTCTGTTAAAAAACCATTTTTAAATCTTCAAATTTACGCTAACTTCATGACTATTGAGAGAAAGAGAGAAGAAAAAAAAATATGTTTTAAGATTGTTAACTTTTTGCTATAATTAGAGCACATGTCTGTGTAACTGTTGTTGCATTCTCCTCGTCTTGCTATTGATCTCTCTTTATCTCTCGATCTTCCTTTTGAAAACAACAAAAAATAAACTTTTAGAACTTGGAATGGTAACTGACAATTTCAGAAATACACCTAAAAGTAAAAAAACTAACATTAAATTTACTTTAAGTAAAGCTTTCTCTTCTCGGCATTAGTTTTCATTACGTTCTTTATTGTGTCAAATAAAGGTTGACACTTTTCAGGAAACCTCTTCTCTTCAAACATCAATAGGTCACAATATTTAATGCCGAGTCTTGTAATATGACGTCAGTTTAATTTATCATCTTACCTATGTAGACATCACTACAACATCTTTGGATTACAGCAACATAAAGATACTCCACGCCATAAAAAAAACTCTTGGAAATTATATTAAGAAATAGAAAATCCCTAGATACTGTATTAAATCTAATTCATTTTCATCATTTCTAATTTTATTTAATATATACTCTCTTACAGGGATTAGCATTATCTAATTGCTCTTTCAACTGTAAATTCTTCGCGTAATGAAGTAATCATTACAAGTTATACGCTTGAAAGGATTTTAATGGTGATGCGGTAGACTGGATGATCTTTTTTTTTTCATTCCTCTTCTCCTGTTTTTTTTATACTTTTCTCTGTTCTTGTCAAATAGCGATCGTGAAGAATGTTTTTTTTTTAACTGACAGTTTAGAAATGGAATAGGAGTGCTAACTAATATGACTCATTACGGTAATGGGAAATGACTACGATTTCTGTTACGCAGTTTGAGAGATTGATCAGAGTGTTGTTACTTATGCAGTACATGAATTCTTTAGCCATCTTCCTACAGAAAAATCTATTGAAGTATTAAAGTAGAAAGCGATATCCTGAATGGTTAATGCAATTACGCCAAACGTTGTAAAAATGTTCACGTTACTTTAACTAGCAACCATTATGACTCAGTTAAAGTACTACAAACTGTAGCCATACTCCATAATGGATAAAAATCTTTCCGTTCGTAATCTTAATTATTTAAAAAGAACCGCAAAAGGAGATGGTTTAAAAACAACATAATAATCTAAAATCCTGGCTTCCGTTTTAAGATGAAAGACCGTTTAAAGTGGTCCACTCCATAAAACTATGTATACGCTCTATCCACCAATACATTTTCCGAAACAAGATAATCTTATTACATATATATAAAAATATAAATATATTTATTTATCGAATATATTCAATTTTATCAATTGAATATTCTTCTTTTAGGAATTTTTCAGAAAAAAAGAAAAGAAAAGAAAAAAAAATTGTAAAAAATTGAATTGAAAAAATGTAATACTATTGACAAACCCATCACGATCTCTTTATACATTTATTGTAAACATACATGCACTATTTATAACTTAGAAAAATACTTACCTTCGGTAAATAAGATCGTTAAAAAATCAAAGAGATATATCAAGTATTCATGAAAGAACTGAAAAATATCGAACAACAGGAACTATTTTGTTTTCTGGGATATGTTTTTTTTTATCTCTTCCTGGAAATGTTATCTATATTTTGTAAGTCGGAACGACTTCGGAATTTTGAGTATTTTTCGAGAAAAAAAAAAGGAATTGATAAATTGGGTAGAATTATTATTTTGATATATATGGACTTCTATAATAACAATTCTGATACTTTTCAGTACATAAAACTTTTTCCAAAATAACTACAGAAATGGAATGAACAAGTTCGACTTTTATAATAAAAAGAATTTTTAAAGCACTCGACAAAAAATAATAATAAAAAAAATTCTGTTTTTGAAGATGCAATTTCTATGGTATTGATAAGATGCTTAACCTGTTACAGCAACAGCAGCAGCAGCTACTTTCCGAAACGTTTTAAATCTACTTCGGACGCGAATACATTAAAACTTTCGCCAACTAAACTACATTTATTATACGGTAAGTCATTACAGAAATTTTCTGAAAGGTAAAATTAACGAAGCTACCAAGGTAATATAATGAAAATTCGTGATATAAAAATTATTACCGCGAATAACTAAAGCCCAAGAAAGTTTATCATTTACGCGACATAATTTCTTCTATAATCGTGACCATAACAGAAAATTACGCGATCACAATAACTTTTCGCAAGGTAAGAGAATTAATATCCTGTAAACATCGTTATTACGTCTAACAAAAGAGTATAAATATTATTCAAGAAGTCTCAACAGCTGCCACAAAAACAATCGTTTTAAAAATGTTTATTACTGAAGATGCGGCTTGAAGATATGTTTTTGTTTAATAATTTAAAAGCTTAGCTTCCATTGTTATTTTTTAAACAATGAGAAGATCCGAAATAAAACAATAAAAATGAGTTAAGGTTTGTTGACTCTTTTTTTGTATACATATATATATAATTATACATATAGTATGACTTTCTGGACATTAGCCAACACATAAAATATTCAATGTCGACCGGAGAAAACTTAAATGCAAAAAATATATATGCAGCATCAAAACAATTGCAGATTTAGGATAAGAAAAAGCAAATTTGCAAATTATACACGCTTATATATTATTTAGAACACGTCACTCAGTTTTCCTAACGTTTAGTGAATGTCATATTTTTGCTTAGTGAATACCATCTCTTAGGTATATTAAATTTTAGTTTACTATAGCTTTTAAAACATATTATTCAAATGTTTTATTTTATTTTTTTAACTTTTTACGTTGCTTAGCTGTTAACTTCGTTTTATTTAATTCATTGCTCAAGTTGTTTATGTAACTACTAAGCGGGTATAAAATTTTAAATCTTTTAATCGAGATGGATGTTTATATAAATATAATTAATGTAAAAAGAGCAATTAATGCCAAACAAGTTTTCCTCCAGATTTATGTGGAGATTAAAAGTAAACTCTATATAATTTGGTTGATCCTAATTAAAAATAAATATTTTAAAATGTTTTAATTGAATTAAAAATGCTTTTCGATTAATATATGTTTTTTTTATGTAAATGATAAATGTTGCTTTGGAGATAAATAAATTGATCCAATTTTCGATAATTAATCTCCTTTAAGATAATCCAACTTGCATTATACACAAAAATATTTCTCGAAAGAAAATTGCGTATTTATATCTCTCTCTATATATATATTTCTAGTCATTTCTTACCCTTCTAATAGAGAAAAAATTCATTAAAATCGAATAAACTGACTTTTGCATTTAATAAATGGTCTGTTAAGTACTTTGCAGCATATTTTAATGCACGGATTGATTACTGTATAACTATCGAAGTATAATTTGAACAGTCAAAAGTTTAATATATGAAATAATACTTTTGCACAATTTTTCTTTTCTTTTTTTTTTGTATTTTATCTTTTTTCTGTTTTTTTTTTCTTTTCTTCTCCGAGAACATTCTTTTCGATAACGAATCTAACAAGACTTCTAGTTATACGTTCATTATCGTAGTTTTGGTATTGATTTTGTGGACAGACAATCCATCGATCAGATTTTTAGGTGGGCGTCACATGTTTCTGGAAAACGGAGAACAGGTTGAAGGGACAAGTGTGCGCTCCAATTGAATTCACTTTGTCAACATGGGACACACGTATTACTTGTGTTAAATCTATATGGCAAAGAAGATATTCCAATAGTTGCTCAATAATCTAACATGGCCACAGATGTGGAGAATGAAGAGGGGGTAGAAATCTCTTTTTAATTCTGTTTGGGCGGTTTCCTAGTCGTATATAAATGCTATTACAGGATTATTTTGTTAGCTTAAATTCGCTCGAAATTCTTGCCAGAAAGAAAAAAAAAACGAAGAATTTATATTACTAAAGAAAAATCTTATAAGATTGATTACCTAAAAATACATCCATCTTAATTGAAGAATTAAAAATAAAATAAAATAATTGTGTCGTTTCTAAACATTTTATTTCCTTGTTTCCTATCCAAAATTAATAATAAAAATCTTGTAATTTTATCTATTTGATTATTTTTACAGTTCTTTTAATATATCATCAGTTCGATTAAATAAATGAAAAACTTAAACTCTAAAGTGATTATCTTCCAATGGTCATTAAATAATGATATATGAAATTGGTTTTTATTATATTTAATCCTATTTTTTTTATACAGAACTGGAGAATATATAAACTTATATTTATATATAGAACGAAAACAGCACAAAATAAAAATATATATATATGTAACTTAATATTTTAAAAAATGAACTACCCGAAAAAAAATAATAAAAAATAAAAAACTCACATAGAATATGAAAATCGTACGAAACTAAGAATGCTTCTTCTTAATATTTTAAAAAATGAACTACCCGAAAAAAAATAATAAAAAATAAAAAACTCACATGAGATGCAACGTTTCTAGAATATGAAAATCGTACGAAACTAAGAATGCTTCTTGCTCTGAACCGAAGTGAACCAGTCACATCACATAAGACAAGACATTGCTGATAGCATGCACGAGTTGCACTCCTGAGATGTATATTTGTACTGAGAAGCCAAGTTCTTGTATTTTCTTTTTTTATTTTTACATCCTTCAACGTTGATTTCTCCAGCAGTGTACTTGTTATTGCAATATGAAGATTGATACGTTTCGTACGGTTGACCATGGTTCACATCCCGTCTTCGCGCATCACTGCTCTTTTAGCTCAGACGTCATTTCTTCTGATAGAAATCACTATAAAGATATTTTAACCGAAATAGATGCTGTTTCCCTCTTTCTCTCTCTCTCTCCAACTTAAAAAAAGTAGTGATATTTTTGAAGATTTACTTTATTTTATAAAATTATTTCTCTAATGTAGCGGTTTAATTTCTATTTTATTTCACTTAGAGCGGTGGAATATTTTTTCTTTGTTTCTCTATAAAGGAGACTCATTTCGGGTTTAAAAGGCCTACAATTACATTTCTTACTGTTTAAAGATATATTTAGGCATTAAATTTTAAACTAAACCGAAAGAATCTTTAAGAAAAGTAAAGAAAACGAAATAGTTAATATCGAAAAAGTATTGTTTATAAAGAAGAAAAGAGCAAACAGTGAATCAGAGATTTATTGACTGTTAGGATTTAATCTATCATTTAACAAGTAATCAACTCATTTATCAAATTTTTCAGAATATTAAGTAAAGAAAACAATATACCGGAATGGAAACTGTTGCTCGGATTTAGAATAAAGTACTATACTAAGTCATGCTTTATGAATTTTACGATAAGTTTTTCACTGAAAGGAAAAATATTATTTATGACTAGTAGAATATCTGTTGAAAGTTTTGGCAAACTCATAAAACTTTCAACGGGATTATATGAAATTTTTCCTGAAGAGCACTGGAGCAAAACTAATCCCGTTCGAACACAATTAAAAATTTCCAATTTCAATTTGTCTCTTTAAAATTATTAATAGGATTATTTAAAGAAAGAAAGAAAATATATATTTATAGATATACAGTATATAAGATTTCGTTAGCGAAGTTTCTACTTTTACATCTAAGTTCGATTGTGAAAGGTTCTTAAGTCTCACCGACAGGAGGTAAAGTTTCAATGGAGAGTGAAGTGGTGTGCATTGCGATACCCAGTGCGGATTTTTATTATTTAGGGTTGAATGCAATCTGATAGAAACTTTATAGTTGTGTGTAGAAGGCAGTTGTTTTTTTACAGTTGAGAGAAGAGGTCGGAAAGTTGATAGATAAGAAAGATGATAAAGAAACATAGAAAGTATTGGATTGCAGATACGTAAAGAATAAAAAAAATGGGGTCGAATGATAAAATGTTTAAATAATTAAAACAAATAATGGTTATTCTTATAATAAGTCGGATTTTTATCAATTATCCGTACCAAAAATCTATTCAATTAACGAAAAATTCTAGCGATTTACTCTATATGGTTGCTCAATTAGGTTATCAGCATCGTTAATAATTACTCTTTCATCAGAGAGGAAATTTTATGTAATAGATAACTTTTCGGATAATTTTCTTTTAAATCTTTTGACTTGATTGAAGATTTCGCTCATTAATTAATTATAAGAAAGTTTTAAATTAATCAGGATGAAGATTGGCTTTACGTAGATGAAACAAAGCGGCAGAAACAATGCAAGAGTAAGCATTTGAATTGATGAGCAGAAATGATCAGAGACGAAAAAAATTAGAAAGAAGAAGGAAAAAAAGAGGATAACTTCATCTAACGAGAAGTTAAAGATGTGATTACGTTCACTCCTTAAAATGAAATGTAGAGTGTCTGAGTCAGTTGTGTTTAGAATACAAGAGCATAGAAGATAAGCGTAACAGAACTGATACATGTGCCTGATAAAGGATGAGAGTTTATTGATGACTACTGAAGTGACTTAGTGAAGAGAACTAAAGCATCAGTATTCCGAACCAAATAGTTGAAAAGGTTCGGTTAAACATTTAACTCTGGCATGTGCTAGATGTTAAAAGTCATCATGTTGAGTGATGTTACTAGACAATCCTTATTACAAATCCTGCAAGTAAAGCTGCACGAAACGAAATATTATTTCTGTTAGTCGATAAGAGCCTAGAGAAAACTTTTGTAGGTAGTAATCTAAAGAAATTTAGATCCTCGCCTTATTTTTGTATTCTAAAATACAGTAGGAAGTTAACTGAGTATATATTTCGAAGACGAAAATGATAAGATAATAGTATATCGTTAGTGTTATGTATCCTTGTCAAGTAAAGCTGACTCTAATCATTAGAAGAGAACTGAAAAGTAGCACGAGGTGTCCCAACAGTAATTAATTATAGGGTTTAGTAAATATACAGACAAGAGTAATTGGATTATAATTTCATGTTTTATATCTTTATATTGTCAACATGTTTATGGTATAAAATATTAATACCAGGATGATGATGTATTGACTGACAGAAGAGCAGTTAAGCATGAAGAACATTTATTGATGAGTTATGTTTAAGTAACTTTTTTTTTTCGTAATGTTGCTTAAGAACATTATTAATGGTTAATGTGCGATGAAAAATAGAGAACTGAGTTAAAGAATTGGACGGAGAAAAAGAAAGAATGCTGAATCAGTAAGCGGTAAAATAATCTATTCTAATAAATCATTAATTGGGAAGAATACTTACTAAAAATAAAAAAAGTACAAATCGATGAAACGTAGAAGAAGAAACGAAAAAAAAATAAAAAATATTATCTCGTGATAAATATAATTGAAACAAAAGTGTGTAGAAAATGTTAGAAGAATTGCAAAATGACATAAATCTCTAAATTTGCAATAATTTTCCTGGAGGAAAAAAATTGCGGTGAATATAATTAGGGAGTAGTGAATACCTCGCAGATATCGTTGAAATGTTGAATCATTAATTAGTAATGGAATGATAAATCAATATGTGAGAGGAATAACGGCTTAAAGAATTATAAATGCATGAATGTCATTTTCTAACTGATCAAAATAATAGAAATTATTATGGATGGGTTTTATTCGAGTACTGTTTTGTGAACGTTTCAATTACTAAGAACTCGCAACTTGATGATCGATGAGAAGATTCTGAATATTATTAATAAAGATTTCAGCACATTAAACAAATTCTAGAGTGAATAAAATAAAAAAAGTCTTACATATTATAAAACTTAAAGAACTGCTGTTAAAGTAATAAATATAGAAATATGCATTAGAATATTAATTATATCATTAAGGGCACATCCTATTATCCCATAGTGGTGTTTGTCGCAAAATCTCGTTAGCCGTTAACTGCTGATATTAGAAATATCTGTTACACCAACAACAACAAAAAAAGGTGATTAAGTAGTTAATATCTAGGAAATTAATTAAATACAAAACAATTTACTGTTAAGTGACAAAGGATAATAAAATATGAATGATAAAAATAACTCTTCGAGTCAGAAAATTGAATATTACTTGGCATAAGTTAATGAATGACGAACTGCTACATAATGTCATCCGATGACTGATAACTTTTGATGTGTTCATAAATTATTAAATGTCAATTAATATTTTATATATATGCGATATATAAATATTAATTTATCATATTTATTAATGAAATGATGAACTAACTAATGAATATTTTATAAAATATGATATTCGTCAAGAATATCTAATTTGAAATTAAGAATAACAGAACATTGTTATTTACTGTTTTGATGTGTGTATATAAAGCCACAATAATATTATCAATCGTAGATTAAAATCGAATTTATAACTTCGATTGTATGCAATTTTTTTTTTTATATTTGCATATGCAATTTACAAAACGTTTCAGTTAGATACTTAGGTTCGAGCTATTAATTAATTGCACATCAAACGCATAAACTAAGAATCATTTGTATAATATTTAGCAATTCATTTGTAACATTGTTAATCGATTCATTAACAATTCAATTTTACAAAGTAGAAATTCGTTAAACGTTTATAGAAATTTAATATAATATCCAGTTAATAATTCGTTATTAAAATTCGATTTTAAGGTTTTGACATGGCAATTATTTTATATTTTTAAATGATATTAAATATTTAATTAATTTTTAATTATTTTATTAATAGAACTACTTTAGCTTAAAAAATAAAAAATACTTCGCCAGTTAATATTTTAATAATGACAACACAAACTTAGAAAACTGTTTACTAACTATAACGCAAAAAAATGCTACTACAGCAACAAATATGCAGTTCGTTAATACAAAAATCATTAATCAACCGAATAAATAATTCACCAATAATGCAATTTTTTTCGCAATGCTGACTTATATAAAAATAATGCTGCTGCAGTAATATTAGTAGACGTGTGTGTGTGTATATATATATATAGAAGTATTCTTCTAATGGTTGACTGTATCATTAAGGATGTTATTTAACTTTTATTATCCCATTGGTATATTTTAATCAATCACGTTTATCGCAATTTCTCATTAGCTATCATTACATCATCGGAAATACTCTTTATCATTGTTTGGTAGAGTAATATTCTTTAATTAGTTAATATATTATCTAAGAACGAACTAATAGACCAATAAAATATTTCATATTCATTAATTAACATATATCAATGCCTGTTAACTATTATTAATTTATAAGAAAGTTTGGATTAATTATTAAAAGACGAAATAATTAAGTCGTTCTCTTTAAAATAATAATTATTTTCGCTTCTTCGCTTCCTTCAAATCATCGTTATTAATAGCGATTTTCATTCAGAAACACTCTTTTAACATTGGCTGTCATTAGAAATAAGTATTAATTGTTCGCCCGATGTTAATCAGCTCTTTTCATCAGAAATAACCGATGTGATGATGATGTAGAAACTGTTCATCATCTCTTTCAGATATTGGTTAATCATTGCTTTCATCAGCGATGTTTTGATCAACAAAATTGCTCTCAGCTTTCTGTATATTCAGCGGTAAACAGGCGTTAATCATCACTACAGAGAGAGAGAGAGAGAGAGAGAGAGATTCGATAACCAATCCAAATTTCATTCGTGAAAAATTCTCTTTAACAGTCACTTCATCAAAAAACACTCTTTAACTCATCAAAAAATACTCCTCGGCATCATTTATCCAACTTAAAAAATCGACGATGGTAACGAACGAAAAGAAAAAAAAAATTCGGCAATTTAAGCATAAAAATTAAATCAGATAGGAATATCTCGCGAATAATTCCATCTAATCAATCAATGAGTCGGTCACATTCTATTAACCTCGATATAAGATAAAGCAGAGTGCATATAAGGACGTTCTCATTGACACAAATAACGTTTATTTCAACTACTATAGTAGTAATTGTATCAACTGACCCGGCAAGCGGATCAGAAGGTGGTCATATTAGAATGTAACCTGCACATTCCAGCTTCTTTGTATTGATCATCAATCGGACATGGCATTACACATGCCACGTGACACACCTCTAGCGGCAGGAATAGGAAGCAGAGCGACGAGCTTCACTTGTTCTGCTTTACACTGCAGTCGCTGGGTCTTATCTGTTGTGTGTGTAAGAAATTTCCACTCTTCGTGATGAGGATAAATTTTTGATCGAATCTCGACTACGTTATCTGCATATAACCAGTTTAAGAGACTGCAGATGTGACGATGATTGTCAAATTTGTTGCTTGTTTGGCCCGTCTCCCTCCCGGCTCCTGTGTTGCCTTGGTTTTAGTAGGACTTTGGGTGGTTGTAAGCACAGACACGTTGGTCACACCGCAGGGAGGTAAGCACAAATAGACGATCAATTTGCTGTTGGGGTTAATCGAATTTTACAAGATTTATTCATCTTTTGGGACCTCAATTTGGGGTAGTACAGAGTAGTATTACCCTTGAAACTGTTTAAATTAATCGAGTTTTCAATCTTTACATATATTAGATTATAAATATATGTATACTGTTCGCTAAATTATTGTTATAGTAGCAAAAGCGTTAAAGTTTCATTATAACCATTCTGAGATTTTCTGGTGATTATTTATTATCATCCATTTTACGAAATAAATATTTGTTGCTATAGAAGCATGACTAACATGATGAATTACCTTTTCTTATAATTAGTCTATTATTTTTAATTTTAAATATATACAAAATATTTTAAATAAATATAACTTAAGCTTTAAAATTATAATAGCACTCTCTTAAAATTGGGATAACCATAAATTGGTGTTACTATATTAATAATTTTATTTATTTTCTATTTTTAAATAGATTTATTGAAGTAGTATAACTGTATTTACATTATAAGGCCAGAGATATTTTTAAAACGGTAGCAGCATAGAAATATAAAATTTATGTCAAATTTTTTTACCTACATCTGTAACATTTTTGACATTTTAAATCAATCCAACAAAAAATAAACAAACTGTAAATCGTAATAATCTATAAGCAATATTTTTTAAATCATAGCAGTGATAACAATTAAATTTTAACAAGTTTGTTACTGTAGTAGCATCATTACATTACTGTATCTTGAAACTAATTTTATGAACATAATTCTGGTTATATTTTAATATAATTGTGACTATTTTTTTTTAAATCAGAGAACCTAATTTAATTATCATGTTAGTTTACACGTTATTTTTATTTTGATGTTATTTAGCATTACCATGTTAAAATTTAGAATAATTTTATACTTCTGTGGTAATGCTGATGCGTGATAACACCGATTCTCGTGTGTAGTTTTGAATATTTAGTTAATAACGAACTTAATTTAATTTATTTTTATTTCTTTACATAATCCTTTGTACACCAGAGGATAAAATAAGCGAAAAATTGTATCCAAAGATAGTTATTAACAAGGAATATTCGAGTCATATTATTATCAGTGGATTTAGCTTTATTAAATAGTCTGATTTATGACAGTTTATTTATTAATGAATAAATTTAGGGGTGTTTTTATGCCTCTGTAAATGCCACTTTCCATCATAGCTTTAGAGCTTCACAGTCTAGCTGCAATTTTCTCTCTTTTTTCCTATTCGTCAATTTTTTCCTTATCATAATTATACAATTTATTTTATTGTTATTATTAATAAAGCATAATTTTTTAGTATCAAATTATAAACCGCGATAATTCGAAAATCGCGATAATCGAAACCGCGATAATCGAGTTATTCCTGTACTCATAAAATTGTTATTTTTCCACATAATAAATTTATTTCAAATATGATATAAATTATCGTAATCTTCTTCGAACAGATGTGAACAGCTAAGTGATAAGTTAAAATAAATAATCTGTCTTTGGTTGTTGTCTTTAGTCTTTAGTTGTTGTCGTTTGTCTTTGGTCTTTGTCCTTGAAGAGCCTAATAGATTGGAAACTCCTAGAATTTTTTGGTTATTGTTTACAAATTATTTCTTAAATTAATTCTTTCTTTATAATACTTTATATTTTAAAATACAGTAATAATAATCTTGTGTGCAATAATTTAATTGTATGCTTAATTATATTTTTTTGTATAAACTGAGTATAGTCATATATATATTGATTATCCGAACTATTCGATTTACTGAATCATCTCGGTTCCAATTAGTTGATAACTAACGCTCTACTCGATTATTCTTATTACTCTTTATGTAATTTTATTTTAATATTTCTAAATTTTTTCCGTAATAATAAAAAAAAATTTCCATTTTATGAAAATTAAATGTTTCTATTTTTACAATTGCTCATTCTCTTTGAAAGTTTTCTTTAAATAATACTGTACATATATCGTTGTTCATATCTAATCTTTTTCTTCGGTAACTGAATACTTTCTGTGATGTAGAATGTTTTTTCTGAAATATGAATATTAGCGAGAAATATGAATATATCTCGTTCATTCTTTATTGTTTGATATTTTCATTTTTTCAAGTATGGTCGAGATATGGTCGGAAATCGATGATAAAAGTAGCATTCTTGACTTTCTTATTAAAATAAATAAATGAAATTACAGTATTTATAATTTTAATTAATTAAAAAAACATGTTAGTTGCATTCTATTTTTAATACAGTATCCTAACCATTTCTACCGCATTTTTCTGTTCGTTTTTTCTTTTTCGTTTATTTTTTTAAACTATTTGTTTATCTAACTGATTTGGCGTATCTTCAATGCCCACTTTCAAATATTGCGCTTTATTTTTAGTTTATTGTCTTTTGTTTAGTTTTTATTTTTTGGTTCGTGTTTCAAAGCGTAGTATATTTTTTTCAAAAGAATTTTTTTTATTTCTTTCAAACTTATTGGTTATTATTTATCCTGATTGAATTATTTCGTATTCATATTTAGGCCTAAAATAAATGCACAATAGACCACTGATTATCGCAGTGCTAGGGCTGTACAAAGCCTCCCTTTCCTACAATACAATAGGCCTAAAATATAAGTCTACTAGACAGGATGCCCGATCTGTCCTGGAAATTTTTGTCGCGTAATACAATTTAGGCCTATAAGTATCGACTATTATGTCATTATGTCAAGTGATTAGAAATTTATCCATTGGTTTGCGTAAAATTTTAACGTTGATTTAACTAACGTTTGGTGTCACCATGACGTCATCACTTGACCACATAACATCGTAGCGAAATAGTACCTCCACTTTATTTATGTTTAACGTCACTATCTATTTATTAAAACAAAAAGAAAAAGAAAAATCAGACAATATCCTTTCATTATGAAACAAAACATACTTCAAACATATATTATTAAGTTTGTAGCATAAAATTCAAAACTGAAACGACGTATAAAAGCCGACGGTGCCCGATTGTTAACAGGAAATTTTTTAGCAAACACATCATGAAAAGAAAAATCAGACAATATCCTTTCATTATGAAACAAAACATACTTCAAACATATATAATTAAGTTTGTAGCATAAAATTCAAAACTGAAACGACGTATAAAAGCTGACGGTGCCCGATTGTTAACAGGAAATTTTTTAGCAAATACATCATGGTGAAGTCACATATTAGTGCTATCTGGTGAGGCACAATTGTGCATCATAGTGACAATCGGACATTGATATTTTGTAACCTCATCCATTGTCACTTAGGCTCGATAATGATGCCCTCACCTGACTTCATCCCAAATTCAAAAAAAATTTCTGAAAGATTTAAATACGTATTTCCGTTGTCTATCCCTAAACGCCACCTCCGGAACCGTGTTGACCCAAGATACCCTACATCATCCATAGGTGTAGGAAATGATTATTCAAAATTTAATCGTAATAAGTCCAACGGTATGGGACTATATAAGAACACCATTTACAGTTTATGTACATCCGAATCCCATAATCGATTACATCAATATAATTGTCGATTCATCGATATTTTCACTATAATTTACTATCGATTAAATCAATAGTAATTTTCAATGGTAATCGAATTCTTTTTATGGGGAACTCAGCGCGGTTTATCTGGATGCCTATTCTTAAAAGACATCCGTCATTAATATATCTGACAGGGGGCCTATTGACTACGTGGAAACGCTTCGGATTTTCATCTTGGAGAACCCAGGTTCGAGTCTCGGGTCTCACTAACTGGAAATATTTATCATTGGTCCGGGTCCACCTATCGATCCTCGTCCTCCACCATCCGGCTGATCCCTCCGCAGGGTGGGCAGCCTATGGAAGAGCTCGTTTCGCTACCAACTTACTATTCTGTGTGGAAAGTGGCGTCATCTGTTGATAAAAAATGTATATAGTAGAATGTGGCAACACGCTTCCACCCTGGAGCCCGGTTTAATTCCAAAGTCCCATTTTTTTCAGAAATAGTCTGGGCCAGGCCGTTGAATTTATTCTTCACGTGAAGACTGCCATGCCGGAATTATGCGGAATTATGCGGACTTCACGTTGCAAGACGCCTCCATCTTGATATAAAAATTAATTTATAAATAATGAACATCAAGCGATGATCTGGTAAACATTTTGTTTTTCTCCTTCGTATCCCTATCTTATTGGTGTCAACTTATCTGCTGTTATCTATAAATAATTAAAATAAGAACTATACTGTACCCTGAAATAAAATTTTCAGTCACCGAATGATTGATTCACTGCTTAAATTTTAGGATTAGAAAAGCAGCTTTTCTGTTAACATTCAATAAAATTGTTACGTCCTCTATTCTAAAACTATAGTCATAATTTAAATCATACTTCATAATAAATCCAAATATTCGATTATTATGTATAATTTTCCAATTATCCGAGGTAATGTGGATGTAGGAACTCTTGGGTAATGAAAAACTTGGATAACTTGGATGATATGGTAAATTATTATTAAATAAACTGGATTTGAATATATTAACAAGAAGCATACTTCATTTCAAGGTTAGACTTATTAAATATAATGACACTTTATTTTATAATTTAAAAGTGAATTATCGTTCATCTCCTGTTGACATTTTTCACTTTAACACTTAATTTCATTTACAACTGTTTTATTGAAATTTAGAGAGTTAACTTCACATAATGCGAAACTTTGGTTAAACGAAACTCAGTTAATCAGGACTCTTTTATACTAAAGTGACCAGATTTTCTGAACTTTAACCCGGGACGCTCTAGATATTAGGAGCATAGGGAGTATAGCGTGTGGGATTGGACAAACTAAAAAAAAATATTTTTAGAAAAAATGAAAAAAAAAATCTTAGAACAATAAAAAAATAACGACAAATCGGAACAAAGATTCGAAAATCAAGACCGTCCCGGATTAACCGTGACTTCACTTTAGTGTAAATTATTTAAAAAAATTGCAAAAAGAAAGCAAGAAGAGATAAAGAAACATAAACAATATATTTTGCTATTACTTTTATTACTTTTTCTTCGGAGTGATTCATCCATATTGGTTATATTAGGGTGACCACATTCTATGTATAATAAAAGATAGAAAGGAGAATTCTTCAGAAGCTAAATTTTTAAATTAAATCTAGTTAATTTAAAAAAAAAAATTAATATGAACTATTTAGAATACTTATAATTAAAAAACGTTGCAATCCGGAACGTCTGGTCACTTTACTTGTTGTCTATTTTGGTTGATAATTTTTCTTGATAATAAAAAACGAAAATATATACAGTATAGTTAACTTTGAATTAATGAATAAAGTCGAATCATTTACATCTATTGAACTTGTACCAAAGATATTTGAATTATAATAAAAGGTAAATTTTCATATTATATACAATACAATATAATATCTCTATCAGATCCATACAATTTAGTAGTAGCCTACTAAATTGTATGCTTTTACACCCTGTGTTATCTCGGGGGAAGCATAAATACATTTCTGGACCAACGTTTATATATTGTTTGCTTTGGTTTGATGAGTAGCATCTGTGATTTAAATTTGGCCAGATCTTTTAAGAACATCCTGTATACTGTTTATATATTATTAATGTTTAGTTTATATCAATATATTGTATTATATACTATATGTATAGATTTTTAAATAATAAATGCCAGGGAACTTGTATCTTTTATAAACTGCTACACAATATATGAATTATCATTTATTATGCGCATATATATGTGCACGCATAATACATTTGAAAGTATTTCTATCATCATCTTTGTATACAATTCTGTATTAGTATCTGTATTAAATTATTAGAATTTAATTAATATAATGAAAAGAGTTTAATATATAGCCAAAGGAAAATTGACTAAGGCATTGGCAGTGGAAGCATACAGTAAGGACATACATATACATTGGAACAGAGCAGAAATTATAAAACCGATCAGAAGAACAAAGCAAGCTCTAACCAGCGAAACACTGGAGATAATGAGTAGACAGAAAAGTGAAGATTTATTAAATGACAGAACAGTAATGGAGCTCCCTCTCCCTTAGACCTACACAGTAGATATGCTGGACAGTAGAAGATAATGACAAGTGAAAGTGTAATGTGGGTATAAGATCCAGTAGCCTACAAGAAGGCAGCATTTAGGTACTTTTATAGGAGAGCCATATTATATAGTACTGAACCCACAGATTTAAAAAATTTGGAAAGTATAAGAAGGGTACAAGAGAATCTCAGCAGGACAGCCAATAACCAGGTACAGACAGAAGATCAAACAAGACAACAAAAAAGTTATATGACTGTACCATATAACCTCAAAAAGTTTAACTTTGTGAATAAAGTAGCCAGAAAGACGAATAGAAAGATAGCGGTACAGAGGACACCGATGGTCTTCGGCTTACTCAGGAATAAAAAAGACCCCCTAAAAGACAGAAAAACAAGGGGTATATAAAATACCAGTCAAAGAAATAACTTTGCAGCATACAGCATTATATATAGGAGTCACCACCAAAATCCTGTCCCAAAGGATAGAAGTACAAAAAAAAGATATAACCAAAGGAAAATTGACTAAGGCATTGGCAGTGGAAGCATACGGTAAGGACATACATCTACATTGGAACAGAGCGGAAATTATAAAACCGATCAGAAGAACAAAGCAAGCCCTAACCACTGAAATGTCGGAGATAATGAGTAGACAGAAAAGTGAGGATTTATTAAATGACTGAACAGTAATAGAGCTCCCTCTCCCTTAGACCTACACATTAGATATGCTGGACAGTAGACAAGTGACAAGTATGACAGTATGACAAGTGAAAGTGTAATGTGGGTGTATTTGTTGCATTCTATAAATGGATTTATCCTATTTAAGAAACTTGATGGAGATTAAATCACCATAGCAATGTTTTGTTGTTATAAATAAATGGATAAGAATTTGGACTTTATTTTAATCTTAGTAGCCTGAAGATGGTAACTAATACCAAAAACATTAGCTATTGAACAGAATTTAGAACAGAACTCAACTGCTAGGAGTGCTTTAGTTTAATGGTAAATAAATTGAATAACAGTGAACAACAGGTGGTCCATAATAACTGTCATTTTCTGTGATAGTGTCATGTTTTGTGTTGTCAATTGTGAAAAGATCGAAGAAGGGTTACAAAATGACAAGTCCTGCCAATGTAGATGGGTTAGAATTTTTAAATATGCCACAGCAAATACATATTATTTAAAAACATTTTTAAAATCGTCACATTTTGCTTCTGCTCCTCAGATATAATGCCCCAACTGAACAGGTATTCTATGGAATAACTTACCAGCTCTATTAAGTGAAAACAAAACTTATATTTATTATCTGAAGAATTTTTGGCTTAAATAAGCCATCCTCAGTGGTTTTTTTATATAAACAAGAATGATTTATTATTTATCAATATTTATAAATCATATAAACAAGAATCATTTTCCTAGATTCTTGTTTATATAAAAAACCGCTGAGGATGGCTTATTTAAGTTGAAAGTTCTTCAAATAATAAATATAAGTTTTGTTTTCACTTAATAGAGCTGATAAATTATTCCAAAGAATATAAAGAAGAAAGTGAAAGTAAGAAATAATAATATATGAATTTTTGAACAGGTTTTTTTTTTAGTGAATAATATGTGGACCATTGCGAAAACATAATTAAAAGTCGAAGCATTGGAAGCATGTATTTATATCAAATGCAGCTTCGACATGACATGTATAGAGAGTTTTATGAATTTTTAAAACACAAATTTGATTTATTAAAAAGTTCATTCTGGTGGAAAATATCAAGGTTAATTTTTTTAAAGTAATAATATGGTTGTTTAAAGTACTGTGTTGCTTATTATTGGAAGTGTTTATTATATTTTATAATAAATATTATAATGCTTTTCAGTTTTAGTGAAACAAATAAATGCAATCTGCTTTTTCTTATTATGAAGCAATTTCTGATTTGTCTTTTATTTTCTCCAAAAAAATATGGTCACTCTAGTTATATAGCACTTAATAGGAACAGAATGCTACAAGTTGACTTCAAATTCAAACTATAGTGAAAATACCAAGAACTGCCTATCACACATTATAAATAGATAGTCTGTCAATTTCTAGACTGAAAGCTCAAAGGGTAACTATGTGAAGAATCAAATCCAAATATTTCTATTTATTTTCTGTTATATTTATTTATTGAGTATTTTATTTAGTTAAGGGTAAAGATACACTCTTGATTCAATTTTTTTAAAATGGCAGCAAGAAACAAAATGGTTTCATCCTCAAGAATGTATATCACGACATCATCCAATCTGAATAATATTACTGACAAATTGAGATCTCATAATAGAGATAAAGAATTATTTCTTTTTGATGGAATTGTATATATTATATTTATATTGATAATATTGAATTATAATTATAAAGATGAATGAGTTGATTGTCAATAATCTGTAAGCAGAAAAATAGAAACTCTATGATATCCTTATGTAGATGAGCTTGAGCTTATCACATAAGTTGCTTATAAGAAGACATTTGACCTTGACAAAATTTGAGGTGATGTGAATCAAAAGCAACTAGGGGGCTTTTAATTCACATCACCTCAAACTTCATCAAGTATGTCAAATAAAGGCTTATTGATATTGTTGAATTGTCAATTGACTATTTAAGCATTTTCTTGTAGCATGAGTGGAAGTTTAGTAGTTTAGTTAATTTAAGATTTCTTTGATATTTGGATTGTTGTTTAATAAATTTATTGTTGTTTTTTAGATCTTTGTTTAATAATTAAACAGGTTATTTCTATTAACTTGTATTCTATTATTATTTCAATAAAATTTATTAACAATCTTTTAAGTGTTTTGTGAATTTAATAAATTATTTTTATTATTTAATTTTATTTGTTTCTGGTATTTTGTTTATAGTTTAAGTGCAGTAATTTCTTTTTTTCATTTTGTTCTAACAATTATTCATGAATTTCTTTTTAACAATCACAAAGTTCTAGTTGTTTATTTTGTTATTTATTTAGTGTTGGAATAATTTTTCTCAGAATTTATTTCTAGAAAGTTTATTTCCAGGAATAACTTTTGAGAAAAACTAACTTTAACTTTCCAATAACTAACTAACTTTCTAGAAATAAATTCTGAGAAAAATTATTCCAACACTAAAAATAACAAAATAAACAACTGGAACTTCATGATTGTTAAAAAGAAAATTATTAATACATGTTTGAACAAAAATGACAAAAGGAAGAAGTTATTGAACTTAAACTATAAACAGAATATCAGAAACAAGCAAAGTTAAATAATAAAAATAATTTATTAAATCCACAAAACACTTAAAAATTCAAAATTTGTGACTTTGCAACCAGATCAATGCACTTAATTTGATCATAGATGTAAGGATTTCTTAAAGTTTAAGGATTTAAGGATTTCCTTAAAGTTTTTTGAGTGGAGGAAAAATTATTACTATAGTCTGTTCCACTATGAGATGGCAGTGACATCACGAATGAAGTGATTATGGTTCTTCTGCAAGAAGAAATACTGATCAAAATACTTTCATGTATAAAGTTTCAGTCTCACTGCAATCATAATTTGCATTTTTATCCTAAACATTATAAAAAATCTGAGGATAGAAAAAGATGAAAATTAAAAAAATAAAAAATTCCGTAATCGAAAATATTCATATTTGAGATTATTCTAAAAGTAAGATAGCATCTTGTTCTTACGTGAAGAATAATGTAAGAGAAAAATTCTTCATAGTCAAGCGAAACAGATTATACTTGACGTTTACGGCAGATTAGTAGAACTGAATCTGGATAAATCAACAATTTAAATCATAGATTGGTAATGAAATTAACTGGCATGTCAGTAAGGATTGTTTACAAAATCAGGAAGGAAATGAATGAAGGCACAGTATAGACACCAAACAAGTATTTGAAATGAAGTCATGAAAGATTGGTTAAGTAGATATGAAGATTTTACTAAATTTGCCATTCACATGAAAGCACATCATTATTTTTTCTGTAATGAATGCCCCATCATAAGTTTTCTACTGATAGACAAATGCTAATAATGTCTTGCCAACGATATTATTGAGAACAACACTTTACCGCTAACTCCACCACATCAATATTTATAGGAAGAGTGTCAACATAATTCAATGTTAATTGAAAATTTTCCATAAACGTTAAGTATAACCCTTATTGATCAAAACCGTCCTTTTGATAAAAAATTAGCCAAATCATGTTAGATATCATTCTGTTAATTTTTCGACAGTTCATCGCAGTGCTGAGAGAATTAAAACAATTCCTAAGTATTAATAAAAATAATAAAACTATTTAAAAGTACATAATCACATTTCTATTATAACTTTTAACACTAGCACATGAAAATTACTATTTAATAAATAATAATAAATGAAAAACGCTAATAAAATTAAAAATTTTTATAAAGTGTATGTATAACAATTTCAGAGATATGATGAAGACTTCAGATTTATCGGCTAATTAGTGAAAACTTTTTAATTCAACTGTTTATGCACAAAAAAGTGGATAAATTATTGAAAATGTACTATTTATACTTTGATATCTAATGGCAGAAGGATATGCTATTGTGTGCTATGCCATTAGACTACGTCATTTCATGATGTCACTGCCATCTCCAAGTGGAACAGACTATAGAAATGTACAAACTTTTTGAATCTCAAATCAAGTTAAGCTTCAAAATAAAATTCAATTTGGCTAAACAATTTCAAACTGCAGAATAATTCATGTAATTCAGGATTTCTATAATCTTATACTTTATAATATAACAATTTTCTAATCTGATACTTTATAATCTAGTACATTAAAAATTACTACTTTTAGAAAATTTCATTTTTCTGTGATTAGAGAGTTTTTACCTGTTGCACTTAAAATGGAATTTGCTATTATGGAAGTATATATTATTTTATTATTGTTTTTGTTATATTTAATAAAAAATTAAGACTATTTGAGTTAAAAAGGCCTTTTATCATATTTTAGTATACCAATTGTATTCAAAATCTTTTACATTGATTTTCTCCTTGTATTCACATTCAAACAATGCATTCATTCTGTTATTTCTTTCATCATCATCCTTCTCTCCAACAGATATCAAAAGCTTATGGAAAATTTTCTCATCATTCTTATTTTTCACATCATATACTGTCCCATCTTATTCTCTCTTAAATTTTTGATAAGTTTCCAAAACATTCTTTCATTTTCTTCAAAATCATTTTGCAGTTTTTATATTTATTTTTTACTATTCTCTTCTCATTCTCTTTCACCACCCATGCACTTACTCTTGCACCTTTGAACTCAGTCACATTTATACTTTAATTTAACATTTGCTTCTTCTCCACTACAGCACATATAATATAATAATTCTACCAATCATCTCCCTTCTTCCAATGTCTTTTTATTTATCTGTAACTTCACTCATAATGCTCAAACTTGCCTTTTTCAATTTTTCTTGGAAATGAAAAATTGAAAAAGGCAAGTTCTGATAAATATAACAATTAAAAATATCTTCTGTAGGTCAGGCTTTATTCTCATCTATATCATTCTGTCATTAACCTTTTCAGTGTCTTGGTATACACAGATATCATGACCTAATTACATATGTGTGCCAATGACATATGTAGATATCAAAACAAAGTGATAAAAAACCATAAAAAAAAAGGTTAAAAAATGTAATCCCTATTTTATTAATCCAGCCATTTTGAATTGTTTTTTCATATTGATTACATGAAAATATCCATTTTGATAGTGGTTCCTAAATTTTTTCAACTGTTGAAATATTTTTTTAAATTACATTTTTACAAACGTTGTTTTGAATGGAACTGCTCAATAGAATTTGAATTTTTTTTATCCCATCTTATCAATTTTGTAGTCTAATATATCAAAATTATTCCAATTTTGGGATGAAATAAATGATATTTTTTGATACAGTTAGTCTCTGTAGTCCGACACTTCCAGTTGTCTGACACTCTGCGACCATTGTGCCATCCATGTGAAATTTTCTTGTCACAACTTGTCAATGTGTGAGAAAAAGAAACTGATGTAAACAAATTGTCAGTTGCTATTCATTCATTGCACAGGTTTATAGTTGGACTAATTTTTAAGTTCAGTAAAATGTTTCTGGATTAAATATGAATAAATTATACAGGAAATATACATATATTGTAATAATAAATAAATTATTTTTTTTTGTTATAGTCTATTTATATATATATATATAATCATGTAGCTGAAATTTCAACAATCATTTAAATTATTATTGCTGGGTGGTGGAAAATCATGGTGCCGGGATTACCTCAGGAGTGTTATCATTTATTACATGCATTTTTCTTGAATATTTTATAATCTCTAGTATTTCTGCCCATTTAATTTCACATACATTTTTTACCCTTCGTACTATTTTAACTTCATTCCATTGGATGTCGATATTATAGTTATAAAATGCTTTCACAAGCGCAGTTTTAAATTCACCTTTTTCTATAATTTTTTTGTGTTCTAATAGTCTGATTTTAAGCGATCATATAGTACAGTTGGTGATCGGTTAACGAACAGTTCTGATAACGAACAAATCAGATAATGAACACTTTTTTGAAAGATTTTTATGTTCGGTTAATGAACACTTCACAGAACAAACTGTGAGACCTGCGGACTGACCGAATGAAGATCAGCCGGATGGCTGCGTGGTAAAGCTGTGGCTTACCATTCTGGAGGATCTGCAGGTCCAACTCTTCCAATTTTTAGGAGGGATCTGGGTCCGGACCATTGAAACCCATCCTTCAATCTTCCGGTTGACCCCATCATGGGTGTTGGTCAGCCTGTGATGATGGCGGCTCTATAAGTGGCCACCGCCAGATAAAAATATTCCATGAGGATAGTTCGGCTTAACTAACCTAACGGAATGACAGGCTTAGGCCTTGCGCGCTCGTGGACTTATGGGTAAGGATGGAAGAAAAGTAGTTTTCCCGATTAAAATGAACTCGGAGACAACGTAAAACAAATCAAAGATTTATTAAAGAAGGTTAGAGAGAGATTTTACAATTTTTTGGTGTTAGAATGGCACCCATACCAGGTTAAGGTCAACAGGCTTGGAGATCTCTACCACGACGATGCTATTAATCACTTCCGAAAAATCCTGAAGGAGAGAGAAAAGCAATCGATATTGGACAGATTCTTTATCGGAAAATAAATATAATAGATGAAAATGCATGAATATGTATGTATATATTATTGTTATTACATATAAATAAACATAAATAAAAAATTATATAATTTCTTACTGTTTTTTTGGATCTCCGGAACGAATTAATCAAATTCCCATTAAAACCTATGGTAAATCAATGATCGGTTAACGAACAATTCAGATAACGAACATTTTCTTGGAACGGATTATGTTCGTTAACCGATCACCCACTGTACTACCTATGTAGACTTCTTGTCTGTTTGTATCATTGTTATATAGTGGAATGATATAAACCCCAGCTTTAATATAAATAGACTATAACGAAAAAGGATAATTAATTTATTTATTACAATATATATATATTTCCTGTATAATTTATTCATATTTATTGTTATATTTAATATTTAATTTTCAAATTTTATATGTATTCTAATGATTTATTCTTGTTTGTAAAAAATTCAACCACTGATGATGGCTTAATTAAGTCAAAAGTTCTACAGTATTAAATTTAAATTTTGTGTTGTTTTTTCACTTAATGAGCTGTTGAATTTTTATTAGTAATATATTTTAGTTATTTTAACAGAATTAACCAATATTTTCCTATTATCTATAATATTTTTTCAGTTTTAAGCATTTTATAGCTTATCATATGAAAAATTCAATTTTTATTTAAAATAAAGTAGTCTCCTTAATCTGACGAATATGGTTCTAGGGCTTGTCGGATTTCAGAGATTTGTTGGATTATTGGATGTTCAATGAAAAAATGGAATTACACAAATGAATACGCTCCGTTTATTAAGACTTTCCTGTCATTGCTCTTTTGTTCAAATCTTTCACAAGTCCTTCAATTTTATCCCGATTTTCCTAATGTCATAAATGGTGGCTCGTCCAATACCATAAAGTGAAGCCAAATCACTAAACTTTTCTTCCAGGTCAAGTTTCTTAATTATTTCTGCCTTTTCGACCATAGTCAATGTCTGGTGTGTTTTCGTGACTTTATATAAGTAAAGATAAATAACAAACATTGATACACTAAAAACACTATTTTACAGAAACATTTTACTGAACTTAAAAATTAGTCCAACTATAAACCTGTGCAATGAATGAATAGCAACTGACAATTTGTTTACATCAGTTTCTTTTTCTCACACATTGACAAGTTGTGACAAGAAAATTTCACATGGATGGCACAATGGTCGCAGAGTGTCAGACAACTGGAAGTGTCGGACTACATGAATCTTTATTAGTTATATTTAAAAAGAAAAGTGAAAAGTAAACTAGTATTATTATAAAATATATTATTTAATTGTTCATTTTTTGTTTCAGTTTCACCAAAATTTAGGAGGAAAATGCCATTTAAATTTAAACGAGCATGGCACTTTTATTGCTTTACAGCAGCTACTCACTTCCTGGGGAAATTGCAGCCAAACCTACTTTATCCCACAGTGTATGGCAGGGGTGGGCAATTATTTCTGCCACGGACCAGATAAACAATTTTCAGGATGAAGTGAGTCGTATAAAAATTGAAAAGTACCTAAGGGCAAATTTAACCTTACAAAGCCATAATTATTAATTAATGTAATAAAATTATTAATGATAACAGGCAATCATTAATAATTAATAAAAATTACTTTGATTTAAAATGACTACTCATGTTCAAGCAAGATTGATTCTTGCACAAACATATCACCATCATACGGGACAAGAATAATGGTTGCACCAATTTACTTGCACATGCTCTTGTCAATCTCACTAACATGTGTAGCCACTTTTGTGATACTTACACAAAAAACATATTCATGTATCAATATTATTTAAAAAATATACTTTTCTTGTGTTACTTTCTTAGATTTTGTTTGTTTGTATAATTCAAAATTGTGTTATTTTCTTAGTTTTTGTTTGTATGCAAAGAGTTCGAAAGCATTCATAGAAACTGTTATTTTCTTAGTTTTTGTTTGTATACAAAGAGTTCAAAAGCATCCGTAGAAACTAAGTTTTTGTTTGTATGCAAAGAGTTCAAATGCATCCGTAGAAACTACTTTTCATTAGAAACATTAGAAAATAATTCGTCCTATAATTAATAAATTCAGATAATTTTCTTTAAAAACATAAGTATTTTATTAAACTGATTGATTACTAATAACCTATTACATCAGAATGTTACAAAATATTAAACTGATTGATTGTTAACAACCTATAACATCAGAATGTTACAAAATATTAGCACCCACAAAGTTAATTTTGTAAAAACAAATTTACAACTTAATGTGAATGATGAAATTTACTATGTTCATGACAGAATGTTACAAAATATTAGGTACCTACATAATTTTGTAAAAAAAAACTTTACAACTTAATGTGAATGGTGAAATTTATTATGTTCATGGTTAATTTGGAGTAATTTCGCTAGTGAATATGTATTCTGTACAGTGTATCCTTATTTTATTTTTTCTTTTTGACTAGAATTTTATGAATGTGGGCTTGAAACTGTAATGTGTTCTAATTTATGAGACAGGCTTTACAAGATGCCTTCATAGGCCAGATCTGGCCTGCAGACCAGCTTTTGCCCACCCCTGGTGTATGAAATTGGTTTGCTCCAATGAACCATTTGCAGTTCAATTAGAGCTATATAAAGAATATTACAGTTGCATGAGATGAAATCATCTTCATATATGTTAGGATTTATTGATATAAATTAAAATATTTATAAAAAGTACTACTAAAAATTGTACAAATGATGCAAGAACAAATTAATAAATATGAAGAATTAATAAAAATGACAATATTTCATTGAATTTATGTAATTTTTTTAATAATTACATGACATAACTTCATTCAATAAAATTTATGTAACTCTTGATTTTTTATAAATAATTTCTGAAAGTTTTGGTCAAATTTCTTCATGGCTTATTTTGTTCAGAGGAGATATGACTATTAAAAAATATCAACCATTTATTTGATGGCTAAGATTTCATATAAAAAAACAGTGTTTTTTGTGATCTCATATATGGAATGAAAAGTTGTGAAAAAAATAAAATTCCAAAAAATGCTTATAATATTAAAAAGAGGGCAAAAAAAAGCTAAAAATTTTGAAAATTTCAAAAGATTCATTGAAAATTAAGCAAGATATGATAGTTTAAGTTTTTTACATATTAAGTATACTTAATTTTAATTAATTGCTGGCATGCAATTAGAAACAAAAATTGAAATGTCTGGCACTGAAAAGGTATACTCTGTATAATGCACTTTTTCATTCTTTCATTAATCAACACATTCATATTTTTTTTGCTTGTTCACTATCTCCCCTAGATCATATTCCCACAATGTTATTCTTCATACATTAAAATGTACATCCCTTTTGAGATTTCTCACACTCATATATAGCACATCCAACATATATTTATGCATCTCTCTTATAAGCTTTTACTCATTCCTTTTCACTTATCTATTTACATTCTATACAACTAATCACCATTCATACTTCTGTTTCCATACTTCTAGTCATTTATCCAGTCTAACTGGAATTCCATTTTCACAATCTAGCTTTCTTTTCTTTGGCAGTTGAAAATCAAAATATAATATGAATTACAAATGAAATTTATTAAGTTCTAAAAATATGTTATTATTATTATTCTATATTGAAAGTTCTTTAAATTAAAAATGAAACTGAATTTTAAATGGAAAATATAACTTTTAACATATTTCTAGTTTAATGTCTTCATAAAGTTAGAATCTGTATAAATTTTCTTTTTAACAAAACTACATTATTTTATATCAATTATACCTGTGATGGCTGGTGTATTTAGGGCCTTTTATATGTCCAATACCTTGACATCCAGTCGTGGGACAACCACTTGAATTGGTTATAGTCATTTCATCTGTAAAAATAATTTACTTATTATTGCGGATTTTTCGTGGCAACAATAACTGCGATAATCGAGGTATTCCTGTATATATAATTGCTTAAATTTTGATATATTTGTTGTCTGAAAAGAAAATTTATTTGATGTTTCAGTGGTTCAACTGGTAAGATATTAGGATATTATTTTAAACTTCCCAATTCAATTTCTGATCAAAACAAATTTTATTTTCAGATAAATAGTAAAATTTATCTTAAAGCATCACATTAACACAAATATATTTAATCATTATTTTTATTTTATTTCAAATTAATACTATTATGGTTATTTTCTAGTACAGGTAAGCTTCGTATAACAGTTTTACTCTAACATTATTAGAAAATTGTGGAACATGATATTTCTATAATACAGTTTTTATTTAACATATTTAG
The DNA here is from genome assembly GCA_000484575.1 of Olivierus martensii. Taxonomy (NCBI): domain Eukaryota; kingdom Metazoa; phylum Arthropoda; class Arachnida; order Scorpiones; family Buthidae; genus Olivierus; species Olivierus martensii. Next base: position 45,452 of record AYEL01060589.1, on the reverse strand, counting down.
AAAATTACATTTACTCTTTTACAACACAAAACATTTTCATTAATGTTTGTAAATCATACTATGGACACACAATATACACATAAATGCAATTTCACTGGTTTGCTGTGAGAGGGACAGTATGCAGTTTCTTTTCGATTTCAATTTGAAATTGAGTTAATTATTGGCCATTGAATATTTTGTGTTCCAAACATTCAGTTCTTGAATGAAAAGTAAGTTTTATTTATTCTTCAATAGAAGATGTGAAATAGAAAAAAACTTTTTTATTCATAAATTGTTTTGTGTATGTGTTAAGGGATGATTGTTTTGTAATGGGTTATATTACAGATTTTGCAAAAAGAACAGAAGATACTTTAAATGCAGAAAAAGTTCAAAAAGTGAAGTTGATATTGTTAAAAAGAAAAAACATTCTTATTTCAATTGAACAATGTGTAAGAAGATATAATTATTAAATGAATGTTATATAGGCTGTATACTTTTTCCTTTTGTTTGATGTATATTATTTTTTAGGAGAAGATATAATTATTAAATGAATATTATATAGGCTGTATACTTTTTTCTTTGTTTTTATTTTACTGTATGTATATTGTTTTTTGGGGACTTATGTATATATTTTTTCTTTATATTTCATGTTATTAATATTCTTAATAAAAATTTAAATTTCATATTAAAATTAAAGAAAGTTATTTGCTTTTAATTGGTTTTGGAATGTAACTCCTGTTTTTGTATTGGCTCCAGGTCTCATATAACATGGTATCACACAATACAGCATTTTTCAGGAACCTAACTATTGTTTTATACAAGGGTTGCCTGTATTTGAATAAAACTGAAGTTGTTTTTTGTTTTTACTTAATCTTTCTGAAATTAAAAATTATTAAAAATAAATGAAAGAACATCAACATTATAGCAGATACTATTTTTATTCATATAAACAAAAATGTTTTTACTACCATAATGCCATCATCATTTATATTGCAAATGTAATATTCCACATTCAAACACAATTTAAGGCCAGTTCATATTTCAACATGACCATGAACAAACTTCTTACAAATATATATGCTCAGATAATGTACATTCATTTAATTTTTTCTTCTTTATTGTTGCTATGCATACTCAAATAACAATAATTTTTCTGTTTCGAAATATCTTCTTCTAAACTTTCTTCTGAAACATCAAGATTTCATATAACTTCTGTTCTCTTTAAAATATTAGTAATCTAGGTTTGTTTGCTTTTGCATAATAGATCTTTGCAAATTTTATGGTATAGAGCTAAGGATTTTGAAATTCCCTTTTGAATTTTATGCTTCTTTCAGTTAAAGGGTCATAAAATAATATGAGGATTTCTCAATAATTTTTTGTATAATGGCTAACAAATCAATAGAAAAGATTTGTAAAAAAGAATAAAAATATTTGAAATGTTATTACATCAATTTCAAGGATTTTGCTATACAAAAGTTCAAAAATATTATGTTTTATATAGTTTATCCTAATTCTCTAGCTGTGTTAAAATGAAATCTTATTTTATAAGAATCATGTTATTGCCTTTTGCCACAGCTTGATCTACCACCTAGTGGATATTTTTGGCGTTTTTTCAAGGGTGACCCTAGATAGTTGGAGTAAATTGTATTTCAGAACAGAGTATAGAAGTCGTAAACTATATTGTCCCACAATGCTCATTAAGAGCAACAAAAGGAATAAGTTTGCATGTTTCCCCGAAAAAAAGAAATTAAGAGATTTATGGACGATTAAGTTAAAAATAGGTAAAGATATAACTAATAATTTTCATGTTTGTCGCAGCCATTTCAAATCGTCTGACTTTTTTTTAAATGCTAAACCAAAACAGATTTTCGTTAATTTTAATTTACATATGTGATATTTGATAATCAGATCTGATTATAACTTGATTAATACTATAGAATATGGCTTCAATAATTCTATAAAACGATGTTTGAAAACAAATAATGTGGTCCCATCTTTAAATCTGTTAGTAAGGAATCAATGAAAGGAACCAATCTGCAATTTTACAGGACGATGTAGAAAGAGATCGCACAAAAAATCTTTGACATTAGGTATTTTACTTTTTTATTTTGCACAGTTTTTTTTTATAATATATAAAATACTATTTTATAAATTATTTAAACAAGTTTTTTAAACAGAATGTAGATAACTGTAGAAACACATTGTTATAAATGTATTTCCATTTTTTTTTAATATTTATAACGTGGTGGTGATTTCAAAGAACTGGTCTGCAAATATAATGCTTCTATATTCCAAGATTTTTCATTCTATTGTTTTTACACAACACAATATAATGTGCTTAGCTTTCAATACTGCCTCTCCTATAAGACATCGCTTGTTAGATGATTCATAGGTATTTACAAATTGAAAAATTTCACTTAAATTTACAGTCACTCTCATACTAATAATAGTAATAGAAAAACAAGAAAAATCAAAGTTATAATTTTATAACTACAAACACAAGGATCACCCCAAGGAAGTCAAATCACTGAATCACCCATATCACCACCATTTTGAAACACTACAATGCCATCTATAGGTCATGGTAAAATTCAATAGAAAGACTGCTGCAGTTTTCTGATCATGTTAGAGTGAAATTGTGTTTTAGAAGTATTGTATTATATGAGAGTTACCTGTATAGTTGATGCACATGCCTGTCCATATTTCTTCACATATATTAAATTACACAAATCCCTATTAGAGTAAGACTTGGTCTTGAAAAATTTGATCATCTACTTTTTTGCTTGAAAAGCTTTCTCTAAATGCTGCAGATCTAAATTAGATAATTATCTACATGAAATAAGATCTGCTGAATCCTATATAAATAACCTACTTACAACAAGATTATTTCCCAATGAGCACTTAACCATACTTAATTTCTCTTCTCTCTCTCTCTCTTTCTACTCATTTATCATTATTGAATCATCAATAATATATACAGTGGGTGATCGGTTAACAAACATAATCCGTTCCAAGACAATGTCTGTTATCCGAATTGTTTGTTAACTGATCATCGATTTACCATAGGTTTTTATGGGAATTTGATTAATTCATTCTGGAGACCCAAAAAACATAAATAAAAAATTATATAATTTCTTACTATGTTTATTTATATGTAATAATAATAATATATATACAAAATCTGGCATTTTCATCTATATGTTTATTTTCCAATAAAGAATCGTCCAATATCGATTGCTTTTCTTTCTCCTTCAGGATTTTTCGGAAGTGGTAGTAAGCATTGTCATGGTAGAGATCCCCAAGCCTATTGACCTCAACCTGGTACGGGTGCCATTCTAAGATCAAAAAATTGCAAACCTCTCTCTTACCTTCTTTAATAAATCTTTGATTTGTTTTATGTTGTCTTCGTCTCTCTTACCTTCTTTAATAAATCTTTGATTTGTTTTAAATTGTCTCTGAGCTCTTACCTTCTTTAATAAATCTTTGATTTGTTTTATGTTGTCTCTCTCTCTTACCTTCTTTAATAAATCTTTGATTTGTTTTACATTGTCTTCACTCTCTTACCTTCTTTAATAAATCTTTGATTTGTTTTACGTTGTCTCCTAACCTGGTATGGGTGTCATTCTAAGACCAATCTTGGTATGGGTGCATTCTAAGACCAAAATGTAAAATCTCTCTCTTACTAACTTGGTATGGGTGCCATTCTAACACCAAAAATTGTAAAATCTCTCTCTAACTTAATAAATCTTTGATTTGTTTTAAGTTGTCTCTGAGTTCATTTTAATTAATAAATCTTTGATTTGTTTTACGTTGTCTCCAAGTTCATTTTAATCGTTCTTTGATTTGTTTTACATCTCCGAGTTCATTTTAATCGGGAAAAACTACTGTTCTTCCATCCTTATCCATAAGGTAAAATCTCTCTCTTACCTTCTTTAATAAATCTTTGATTTATTTTACATTGTCTCCAGTTCATTTTAATCGGGAAAAACTACTGTTCTTCCATCCTTACCCATAACCACATTTTAATCGGGAAAACTACTTTTCTCCCATCCTTACCCATAAGTTTTTAATCGGGAAAAACTACTGTTCTTCCATCCTTACGCATAAGTCTTTAATAAATCTTTGATTTGTTTTATATTGTCTCCGAGTTCATTTTAATCAAAAACTACTTTTCTTCCATCCTTACCCATAAGTCCACGAGCGTGCAAGACCTAAGCCCGTCATTCAAGGTTAGTTAAGCCGAAATATCCTCATGGAATATTTTTATCTGGAGGTTTAAATATCCTCATGGAATATTTTTATCTGGAGGCGGCCACTTATAGAGCCACCATGATCACAGGCTGACCAACACCCATGATGGAGTCAACAGGCCGGGCCCAGATCTCTCCTAAAAAATTGGAGGAGTGGGACCCCCGAATGGGATCCCACTCCTCCAGTCCCAGATTCCTTCCCGGATCCTCCAGAATGTTAAGCCACAGCTTTACCATGCAGCCATCAGGCTGACCTGTCATTCCGTCAGTCCGTGGGTCACACAGTTTGTTTTGTGAAGTGTTCATTATCCAAACATGTGTTCGTTAACCGAATATAAAAATCTTTTGAAAAAGTGTTTGTTATCCGAACAGTTCATTAACAATCACCCACTGTAATTATATAAACTTGTTACTTATTCATTCCCCTAATGGCAACTACCCACTGTCTGCCCACGAGGCTGTTGTGTCACTAAACCAAACCAAACCTTAATGATAGCAAACATGTTTTATGCCTTAGAGAAAAATCTGCCATCATTCGTATTTTTTTTACAATGAGAAATTTACAAACAAGATAAAGGATTATTGATAGACAGATCTATGGTCAGAGTCTTAGCAGAACTTGCAGTTCAACTAAAAGAAGCAACAGTTATACCTAGATTTATTCCATATGTTAAACTATTTAAAAGAGTATCAATGACATATTTATTGTATGAAAAAACAAAGTTGACATTAATGAATTTAAAACAGCAATAACTGACCCAATGTTAGACTTAAATTTACATCTTCAACAAGACAGTATACATAATGTTCACTTCCTAGATATTAACATCATTACTGGCAATGTTGAATATATAATATCTGTATAGACAATTTCTGTTACAGAATATTCTGATTCATTATCTAATAATTTATCTGTTAAAGCTGCCAATTTAAACCTCTGATCAAATATACTTCATCAATTGCAACCATTATAAAAATAGAATTGCTAAAATCAATACTATTTTTAATTAATAATTATTTTAAACATTTGTATAACAACTTTTTTCTTAAAAGCATGCTTGATCATATTAAATACCAGCATAGAACATTCTGCAATCAACAACCAAGAGTGCTCTTTATCTAATGCACTTGGAACTAAGCATTCTCATTAATGAAATTTAAGTACAAAGTTAAAAATATCAATGGGATCAAAATCACTTTAAAAAATTTAATAAAATATTCAGCCTTCTTTGAAATGATAAATATCTGCTAGATTCTCTAAGAATTTCTGTCAATTTCATCATTCCTTTCAATAAAATGTAACTCCCAGAGATGAAAACATCATCATCTTTATTAGAAAAAAATATCACAAAGATTAAAAGAGCATTAAGACTATATAATAAAAGGTTCAACAATGATAGTGCTCTCAGTATGAGTATTAGAACACAATACAGAAAAATCTGCAATATATGGCAATAAACATTGTTTCACATATACATCATTGAATAATTATAAACAGTAAATTTGATATATATTAAAGATATCTGCACTTACATTGTTTGAACAGAATGTACCTGTCTATTTTTTTTAATTTTCTCGTTTTCCTTTTTTATTTAAGTTCATAATTGCATATTGTATATAAAAATTTATAAAATTTTTTCTACAAAGCTATGATCTGTTTGATTATTTGCTAAGGTAATATGAATTATAAATGATAGTTTGGTCTACTAGTGTGTGATTTATGACACAAAGATTCATTGTGACAAGTAGATGAAATTATACTTATTCATCAAGGAAAAATCCAGAAAATCTCAATCTCTACAGCTAGTCACAGAAGCAGCAGGAACTTCAGCTAACATCATAACACTTTCAAGTGTCAAGGAAAAGCAATTGTAATAGGAAAAATAATAATAAATTTTTTTTTTAATGTTTTGTTAATAATTTCATATTACAATGATATTTTCAAATTATTATTTAGCAATTACAATAAATTATACTATGTTATAGTTTACTGTATAATAAAAAAAAATATTTCTGATTGATATGCCTATATACTTCCAAATAAATTTGAATTTTTTAGTTGGTCTGGAATGTAACTCCCACATAATACATTATTTCAACGGGAAATTGAGGTCCGATATTAATGTATTTTGATAGAAGTTGTGCTTTTTAGGAACATAATTATAATATATATCAAGGACCCCCTGTATTAACATCTGTTGACATAAGAAAAATTATATAGAATATCAATTATTACAATAAAAGTTATATAACTAAAGCTCTACAAATTCAGTATCAAACAAAAACAGAACTTATCATGAATTCACAAGAACTGTCTGGAAGTGGTTTAATGTTCATGTCACATAACTTCTCATTTAATTTTTGTGTTTTATGTTGAAAATTATTTATTTCTTGTTTAAATAAACAAACAAATTAGAATTATACCAATCAATTCCAATTTAATGTTACCTATTTTTACATATTTTTCATTTTAGTGCAGTTATTTTATTTTTGTTATAAAAATTCTTCAATGTATGCTTGAAACATAAAAGGTTGTTTTGTGAAAGGTCTGTATATGATAGGAAAATTTCAACTTAAGATTTACTTTACAAAAATTATTTGAAAAATACTAAACAATCTCTGTAATGAAATCATCATAAATGAGTAATTGTAATATGAATTTATCAAATAAACATTTTTTTTTTTTTTTTTTTACATCTTCGCTATTAAGTGGAGCTAATAAAATTTTTTTTTTTTTTTTTTTGACAAAAATTAGAAAGCATTGTTCAAATATATGAAATTTTCCAATTTAGACATCTTAAAGTTATGCAGATATGACTATGATTGTTAACATAATGGTGTGAATTTTATAGATTCAGATTTGAAAAGTATATATAGGTAGTCCACATATTGATGGGTATTGGGGTTATCAAAATATAACCCCATCCTACTCAAAAACAAAATATAACCCCTCGACTTATGATGGGGTTATATTTTGATAATCCATAAGTTGAGAATGACCCATAATGATGATAATTTCAGTAGTAATAATAGACAATAGAATACTGAATCCTTAAGATTATAAAATAATCTGGAATTAAACCCAAATTCCAAAGTGCAAAATCATCCTAAATTGAGCCCAGATCTCCAAGGTAGTAGATGATTGTTTTATTATATTTTTAATAAAACAAAAAGAGAATTTTTAGCCAATATGCTATGAAAATAACCAAGTTTGGAATATCATAAAAACCATTGTAATAGAAGAATATCATAAATAAAGGATTACCTGTATATATCTTTATACCAGTTCACAAAGATAAAGAAGTTTGATGATGTTATAATATTATTTATAAACTTTGAGTTGTGAGATATTTTAAATTGTAAAATATTTATTAATGTTACTATATGATTTTTTACAGGTATAATATATGTACATCAGATGATAGTAAAGAAATGAAATTTCTAGGTTAGTATTATATTATTTTTTTTATCAAGATTAAAATATTTTTTATTTAAATTTTATTACTAGCAAACCTGTGGCTGGCATTGCCCTAGCAATCTGTTGTAAAGTTGTAAAGTTTGTAAATTTGTTGTAAAATCTGTTTGTGAAAAGTTTGTAAATTTGTTAAAAATCTGTTGTTAATTTTGTTAAGTTTTGAATGTAACTATGAATTAATTTATATTAATTTTTCAACTTCCCACCTAAGGCATAGTAAAATATTTTTCTCCTATAGATTCATTTTCTCTTTGTTGGAGTTTTTTATTTGGTTCTGAGTGAGAAGTAAATCTTGTTCCTCAATTGGCTTCTGTTTCCATGATTGACTGTGGATCATGATCACAAATCTGTCAATAACACTTGATCAGTCATTAGTCAACTTGTTGTAAACACTGCTTATATTCTTATACAATGTTACAATTTAACTAAAGTACTACTAGCAGTTGAGGAAAAATTCTTTTAATATGCAAATGTTTTTGGCACAACGGCCATCATCACGCTACACAATTAGAACTAGAATTAGAATCTTTTAAAAAACTTTTTTTACATTCAAAGAAACATATGTTGGTATGGTTACAAACAACTGGATAAAGTAGAAAGTAAAAATAAACATAATATAATATAATAGTTGAAACATAAAATATATAACATTTCAATACATGGTTAGGGTTGCAAAAAGTTATAAAATATAATATTATAATTATTACATAAACTTTAATGTAAATAATATTCAAATTATATATAGTCTTACTAGGGTATAGCATTGGTGCTCTATACCAATTTAATTTTATCTTGTTCTATTGCATATTTCCAAGGGGATTATCAACAGGGTTCGAATGCTGGCCCTTTGTTTATGATCTCCTCCCTGTTTTTTCTTTTTAATATCTCTATTGACTCAGTTAACAGTGCCTGTGTTGGTGTATTCACTTTCCTTATTATTTTGGCTTCATTCCATTTTATTTTAAGATCTTTGTTGTAGGCCTCTGTTTCTAAGGTTATTGTTAATTTTGCTTTCTCTATATCTCTTTTGTGCTCTTTTACTCTCTGGACTAACGTTGTTCTTGTTACCTCTATGTATTTAGCTTCCAGACTTGTTTGTTTGTCCTCCACTGGAATCTTATATACTCCACTTCTCTCTTCTTCTCTGAAGTGGTCTTTGTCGTTTCTTAGAATGTTAAAAATCGTCGGACCTCTTCTTGATGCTATCTTCTTCTTCCTGTTTTAGCTATCTTCTTTATAATACGAAGATTCTTTATGTTATATGGCACTGCCATGTATTCATCCTGTTGTGTTGCTGTAGTCACTGCTTGGTGGGATGGGGTGCGTAGGTTAAATGTTTGCATATTAAAAGAATTTATTCTCAACTGCTAGTAGTGCTTTAGTTAAATTGTAACTCGATCAGTCTCTCACTGATCAAGTGTAATTTTTCTCTTTTGAGAAGATTCTCATCCCCTTGTTTCATTTGTCATTGTTTTGCAGAATCCCCAAGACATTATATATAATGTCATCAATTACACTTGTTATGAATGCCCATGCTTTATTATGTTTAATTTAAAACGCATCATCAAATGACCCTTTTGTTTATTATTTTTGCCTCTTACCTAATTACTGTTGGCTGCATAATATTCTTTAGCCCTTCCTTATTTATGGTCACTTTCTTCTCTGGTTGTCTTTAACTACTATTTTATAATTCAGGAAAGTTTGGCCCCTTATAGAGTAATAAGCTTTTGTTGTTGTTCAAATTTATCATTCGTTAAATTAATTTTACTTAAAAATTTAGATGTTTTAAGTTATCAGAGAAACAAAACTATATTTGATGATCAATGTAGAAGTTGACATGTTAGATTATTGGCAAGAAATAATCATCTGATTATTCTGCCAGCTATTTTTTGTTTTATTTAAAATACGAATAATTTCAGGATTATTTGTAATGTAAACAATTAATTTGTAGACCAAAAGTGTAAAAGTTTCTAAGTCAAGCATTCTTCCTTCCAAGGTCAAACAACTTGACCTCAGGCAAGAGGCTTCATTATATAAAGTAAGGGTGAGGTTTCAAAATAATATAATCATTATCAAAATTAAATTAATATAAATTTAATTTTGATAATGATATCTATCCTATATTTTGTGCAGAATCATAGAGAGTAACTATATAGAATTTGGTCCAGATCAGTCAAAGAATGTAAGAGCCAATTAAGATCATATGAGGGGAAGCTAAAAAGTTTTTATCCTCATCATGACACAGATATGCTAGGATCTGAAATTTGCTCCTCCATCTCTTCCTTCTCCATACATCCACCTCCTAAGTCACACACTTCTCACACCTGTGAAACAGTTGTTTAATCTCATCTTTATAGAAATCATCAGATTTGGAGGCAAACCAGCTTTCCACAGCAGTTTTCCTTATCATCAAAGAAACTTCTTCTCTGTAAATGTTTTTCATATTTTGAAACAAGAAGATTGAGGGTGCTAGGTTGGGAGAATATGGAGGGATGGGGAAGGTTTCAAAGTCATAGTTGCATAGAAAAGTGACTGTTTCTCAGCTAAGTATATATGTGCATTGTCAGCTAATAGCAACACACATTTATTTATCTTAATACTGTCCTGTAACTTTTATAGCAAGTTCCTGTAGTATGCCCTTGTTATTGTCAATTCTTTTTGTAAGTAATCTGTCAATATAACACCTTTGCTGTCCCAAAACATAGACAACATGGCGTTGCTGGACAGCCTTCTCTTGGGTCATCCTATAGGTTGGTGTGATCATATTTTAATTTCTGTTTCCATTATTTCACAGAATTATATAATGGACATTCTTTGTTATACACAGCTGATATTTCTTTGTGGATTGTTTGTGCAGTTTTCCTGGCTTGTTACTCAATTTTGTCCAACATGATTCCTTTCATAATCATGCTTCTAACTCTGATTAAATAGGACTTGTCAAAATAATAAAGACATGTGTATTAGTAAGACAGTAACTTATCATTAGTTACAATTACAGATCTATAGCACATATATAACACCTAAGAGAAACAACTTTTTGGCCTCCTCTCATACATAGGGAGGCTGAAGGTTGGAGTCGGTGGCACGACTTGCTCAATCACATTGTGGTAAGATAAAATTTTACCTGGTATCGTATTAAATGAATTATTGCAAAATTTATTTCCTGTCTTCAGGAAACGTTCAATAAATTATGACTTTTGTCTTATTACTTCATTTCTCCAGCCAAAAAAAAAGTTGATTTTTTTGATCCATGTATAAGCAAACCCCCCACTTCAGAAATTTTTTTTGAGAAAAGACCTTACCTTACACACGAGTATATACGGTATTTTATAAATATTCAAATATACTGTGTTTCAAATACAAGTTTTCCTCAACTTTTGATGCCATTGACTTATATCACTTATATCTATTATATTGCAATCAATAAGCCACCGCATTAACCAATCTCTGTGATTGGTTAATGCAGTGGCTTCCAAACCTTGTGTCTGCACCCTCTTTTTTCATAAAAAATTGTGTTATTTTCTTAGTTTTTGTTTATATGCAAAGAGTTCAAAAGCATCCGTAGAAACTACTTTTTTTCATTAGAAACATTAAAAAATAAGTCTTCCTACGAATAAATTCTGATAATTTTCTTTAAAACATACGTATTTTATCAAACTGATTGATTATTAACAACCTATAACATCAGAATGTTATATTTTATCAAACTGATTGATTACTAACAACCTATTACATCAGAATGTTACAAAATATTAGGTACCTACGTAATTAATTTTGTAAAAACAAATTTACAATTTAATGTGAATGGTGAAATTTACTATGTACTATACATGGTTAATTATATCATCAAAATTTGGAGTAACTTGGTAGTGCACGTGTACACTAGCGAGAGTATCCACTATTTTATACTAGATAGTATCCATTATTTTACTTTTTCTCTTCAAGTAGAATTTTACAAATGTGGGCCTTGAAACTGTAATGTGTTTTAGTTTATGCGGCGGGCCGCCTTTTGCCCACCCCTGCTCTAATAAGTAGGAGAGCTACGCAATGTGACATGTCGTGACGTTTTGTAAACTCAATGGTGGTTGGCTAGCTTTAAAGGGTTATAACTCAAAAATGATGCCATTTAGACCATATGTTCATTAGACATTTTCGACTTGTTTTGAGGTCCTCTATCAGTACACAAAATTTTACAATGAAGTTTTTCTTCACCCTGTATATATCATCAGTTAATATTAAATGGAAATGATGCAATCCTCAATATATCTGATCAACAAATGATTTTGCATATTTTATAGCCAATTTCAGACATCGGATTTTCACTTAATTTTATAATTTCACTAGCAAGAGTATCTGGCATTGCTTGTGAATTCCAAATATATAATACAGTAATACAGTTATATCATCAAGATGTCAATACCCTTGCTAGTAATAAAAAAATTTTAATTAATTTACATTAATTTATAGATTAGCATCTCAATTCACACTGATATTAAATTACATGGGATACTTTTGGCCACTGCTACTTTTAGGGCCTAACACAGCTGGCCAACACTCCTGGTTGGGTTGGCTAGATTGGCTAAGTGGAAACACTTTGGCTTTCCACTCTGGAGGACCCAGGTTTGAGTCTTGGATCCACCCTTTGAAATTGTTCAAATAATTTATAGGACAGGCATGGGGTCCAGGCCTGTCCTATTGATCCCTGCCTTCCATAACCCCACTAATCCCTCCACAGAGTAGGTGCACTGTGAAAGGGCTTGCTTTGCCCCATCATTTAGTATTCTTATAGAATAGAAAGTGGTGTCTTCAGTTGACAAAAAAACACAATTTATTATAGCATTTGGATGGTTAATCATGATGTAATCATGATCAACCATTGCTATAATAAATGCTATAATAAATTGAATGTATCACTTATTATTATCCCTATAAAAATGGATAATAATGGGTGATGTCATGATGATATCACCTATAGCTATGTCATCGTGATATCTCACATCCATAGTTTTTGTCACATTATCTATTGTTACATCATGATTATGTCTTATAACTCATTATAGCATTTGGAATCCATTTCAATTTATTCCATTTGGAATCCATGGAATCTTTTTGTGTCCAATTTGACTTTACCAATTGACTTTACCAGTTGATTTAATCAGCCTATAATGTAGTGATATGTAATCATAACAGCAGAATAATATAATTGTAACATCATTTGTTTTATAATACCATCCATTGTTACATCACTGATCGGCTGCCCCAAGGAAAAATGCAGTACCTATGAAAAATGTAAGTACGGTCAAAATGCGACTTTTGTAAAAAATGCATGAACTTGTAAGTAAATAATGAAAGATGAAAGTTTGATTTACAGGATATAATCTGTAATAATTTAATTAACATATGATGTATCTGGTTGTGCATATGCATTGACCATAACTGAAATAATTACATATTTATGAAGATACTGCACTTTACCATGGTAAAGCAATTTATGTTCTGTTACTAATACCAAGTAGAAATAAAGTATGTGCACAAACTGATTTTTGAAAATCTACACTTTAATGAAAAATGTACAAATTGCTTTGTTGGCCCTGCTTAGAACAGAATTGCTGGGGTACCTAAGGTATTCAAAAAAAAGATTTGGTACACTCTTTCAATTTCCTGTTTTTCTTTACTAGGGATTGGTAGAAAGTATTATCTAATTTCTATCTTGGCAAATGGCCTTGAATTATCTGTACCTTCCTGAGCAATTCTTATTCCAACGAGTTTTATGACAATACTATTGAAAAGCCATTGCCTACTGATCTTGTACTCGTCGATTTTCCAGAAAGCTTTATAGATTTCTTTTCTGTCTTCTTTGGAAATGTCACACAATTTCAGTTACAGGTATCTCCTGAGACCGATCTGGCCTAAAAGCATGATCTTTTATTCTTTTCCTTACTCTTTTGGACTCACTAAGTCTGTTTCTTTGTAAGGTGTGGACCATTGGAATCTTCATGAATCTCGGTTTCGTGTTGTTCACTTGTAGTAACGTCATCAATGTGCCACTCTTCATTAGTGACTGTATCAATACTGTCAGCAGACTCAGTTATAAATGAATCTTCATCATGACTTACAAATGTAGATGGACCAGGACCAGGTGAAGCTGCTTCACGGCATCAAAACTGCAATCTGGCTTGTTGATAGCTTATTTCCCTCTATTTTATCATTTTCAGCTAGCTTTTCTTGTAAAATCCTAAAATGAGAATCAGTCATTTCAGATTAATAATAAAGTTATCCTTAATTAATGCTGATAATTACTTTTAAATCTACTGTCATTTAATATTTTAAGAATAATGCTAAGAACATATTGACATTTAGGCCTAAGAAACCATGAGTCACATCTAAACTATTAATTAAAAACAATAAATAGGTCAATAAAAAAAAATGATCTTACCTTGCTTTCTCCAATGCCACTTTAACCAGTAATTTTCCTCTGGAACTCATTCTTTGAATTCTGAGTTTATAAACTAACAACTAAAATCTGAGCAATAACTTCTGAAAATGTGAAAATGATTTTTTTTACATAAAAAGAAGCATCTGTGCACAATCATTGCATGCAATATTATCTTACCAAGGTAATAATACAGTATCTGCAAGTCACATGTTTCAAATGCACATTTCTAATTGGTCCATTGCAGATGCTATGTTCTGCATGGGTTGTTGGATTGTTTATGTTGGATACTTTGTTTTTCCTTGGTAATTTGAGAAAAACTGCAGATACTGTGTTTAACAAACTGTGATTTGTAGGTATTTTTATTAGATTTTTCCCCATATTGGCTATTGGATTAGAAGAGAACAACACAGTATCTACAAATATGGAAAAATGTCATTTTGTTTACAAAATGCAGATACTGCATTTTTCCATGGGGCAGCCATGATGATGTCACGCCAGTGTTACTATGATGTCATCCCAAATTTGAACATTTCTCTAAAGCAGTGGTTTCCAAACTTTGTTTTGCATCCCCCTTTTTTCATAAAAAGTTGGTATCCCCCTCATTTTCATTATAATCTAATTTTATAAATACTTTCTATTTTCAATTTAATACTACAAAACAATATACCATATTTTGTATAAATAAAGTTCTTATACATAAAAATATATATATTTATTATGGGTAATAATTTTTTATAAAATTAAATAAATCTTACAAAAAAAATGAAAAATAGAATACATTTTTAATGCAACATAATGTTTAATTAATGCAATGGGTGGGCTCATTTTTTAGCACAAATTCTCTCAAATTGGAGTGTCATTGAAGATATTGTTACTCACAATTTTTTTCAATCACTAAATGAGATTGATATTTTGTCTTTAAAACAGTTACAACAGAAAGTTTCTGGGTACATGGAAACAATATATCATATTTTGTATAAATAAAGTTCTTATATATAAAAAAATGACATATATATTTATTATGGTCTAATAATTTTTAATACAATTAAGTCAATCTTACAAAAAAATAGAATACTTGTTTAATACAACATAATATTTGATGCAATGAGTAGAGTTATTTTTTGGCATTTTTTAAATTCTCTTAAATCAGGGTGTCATTGAAGCTATTGCAACTAACTTTTCCGATTCTTTTTTTTTTTTTTTTTTGACAATTTGAATTTATTTTTAGTTTGTTTGTCTCAAAAATGATGTTTTACTAATTCTTGTGTGCCCCCTTGCAATAGAATAGCATCCCACACTTTGGAAAACTGGGTTAATGTGAGTCATATGCAATAGTTTAGTATACTGGTAGTGTTCATTTTATCTTTGTTTGTTAAATTTAATATGACACTGTATTGTATTTTAATGAATAATGATAGAAGGAAAGTGATAAACATAAGGTGTTTTCAATTTACAACCAATGCTTCAAACTAAAACCCTATTGTAAATTAAGAAGAATCTATCTTATTTGCCAATACATATACTGAAAATAAGAATGATCCGTATCGGTAATTTTGTTCGATACATAAATTAATTGTAAAGATTTGTAATTGACATAAATGAATTACTCCTGTAAACTAATAACTTTGAACTTGTTACGTATAAGTATGCAAATGAGCAAAGTGCAGGATTGTAAGTCACCCGTATAAAAGACCGTCGCAATCGACAAATTTTTTGAGGTGCTGTTTGATAACGTGAGGTGCTGAATTTCCTAACGTAGAATTGGAGCCCGGTATACATCTGGATGTGCTCTCCTTAGTCCCTCCGGACAGCTCAGTAATACATTTGTTACGTGATTCCACCTCCAGATTACATAACGTTTATAATAAACAAACTTACAAAAATTTTTTTTTTTTATACAAAATATCATTAATCTTTGTTTATATTAAGAAATAATTATTGTTCTTTTTTGTTTGTTTTTGAAAAAATGTTAAAAATAACTATACTAAACTATGTATTCTGTGTTTTTAATAAATAGGACATGTAACTTTTGGTCTGCATTAATTGTTATTTTATTTATTGTAGTAAATGCTACATACAATTTCTTTTAGTTATTTTTGTAAGAGGCGGCCGATGAAAGTTTGCATTCGGGTGGTAAATATCCTTGGTGCTCTCCTTTGGTGGTACCTGGGGCAACATTTTTTGGCCTCCTCTCTCCCTCCAAAAAATACATTTGTTTTAACTTTCAATGCACATTTTATTTTAGATTCTTAAATAATTTTTAAGAACTGAAAATGATATAAAAATTTTTATACAAATATCTGGTGAATAGTAATGCATTTCATGCTCTTGTCCCTCATTCAGCTTGGTGCCTAGGGCGGATCGCCCCCTATAGGTACACCACTGATAGTGATAACATCATCTTGACGTTATTTATCGTTATGTCATCGTGAAGTCACACATAATGCTCGTTTTGTGACGTAATCCATTGATATGTCACAAAAACGTTGTAGGTGGTCCTGTGACGTTATCCAGAATTCGAACGAAGTTTTGAAGAACTTATTTACGGTATTCTTTTTGTAAACCAAAAATGTTCTGCCCCTGGAGGCGTTTTGCAAGTTTCAAATTTTGTGGAGGGTCTAGGATCAGTCTTTACCTCCATAATAAATTTTAAGTTCCTATCATGTCTGGAAATGCCCAAAAAATGCCAAGAATTCAACTAACTCTTATACAAATCCTTCATTGATTTTCAAAAAGTATTCGACTTTATTAATTACGAATCCCTATTCACAAGTTTAAAAGAGAAATAATTAAATGGTTAGATTATGTTAGGTAGGTTAAGCCGCCATATCTCACGAGGGATATACTGTGGCCATTTATAGAGCCCATCACAGGCTGGCCAACATCCATGATGGAATCAACCGGATGGTTGAAGAATGAAGTTCAACAGGCCGAGCCCGGACTCCTCCTGAAAAACTGGAGGTTTGGAACCGGATCCTCCAAGGTTGCAAGCTACAGTTTCACCACGCGGCCATCCGGCCGACGCAATAATTAAATAAAGATACATCAAAATACTAAAGGATATTTATAACATCTACGCTACAGTAAAATTAGAAAAAACAGGACTCCTATTCAAAATAGAAAGAGGTGCAAAACAAGAAGATCCAATAGAACCCAAGCTATTTACCCCGTCTTAGAAATGATTTTCAGAGGACTTGATTGGAATATATATGGCATTAATATCTTAAATAGAAAACTAAACAATCGTCGGTTTGCGGACGATATGGTTCTTTTCTCTGAAAACAGCATAGAGCTTAAAACCATGTTTAATGATCTAAATAAAAATGCCAAAATGTACGTCCTAATCATCAACTTTGATAAGGCGAAAGCAATAACCAACTGCACAGCATCCACCATCAATATTAATTCAAGAACCATACAATATGTAAAAGAATTTAAGTATTTTGGCCAAATCATTTCCTTCAACAATAGAAAGAAGTGGAGAAAGAAATAGAAGCAAGGATCACTAGTGCACAGAAAAGTTTCTGGCATCTCAAAGACTAGCTCAAAGGCGATTTTCCACTCTCCCTCAAAAGAAAATTTTACAAGATGATAGGGCCGGCTGGATGTTTTGTGAGGCCTCGGGAAAAGGGATATTAGTGGGGCCTCAATATATTTCCTATAACTTTTTGTATTGCTAATTATTCTATTATACCGTCAAAATTAATTTGCTTTGATAATTCTTGTGCCATGGATAATATGGTTAATCTCTCTAATCTTTTTATTCATATTTGATCTCAAATAATTTTTTATTAATTTTAATTTCGAGAAACTACGTTCCATAGAAACAATAGATAAAGCAGTCGTTAGCATAATTCTTAAGTTACATATATATTAGGATATGGGTTATACATCTTTTCAACCATCAGCAGGACCGGCTCTAGCGCTTTTGCCACCATAAGCAAAGCAAAAAATACCGCCCCTATGGGTTGTGTTTATTTTTTTCCGCTCTAGTTCAGGCGGTTTTGCCGCTCCTAAATTTTGCCGCCGTAGGCAGTCGCCTACCTTGCCTACCGCCTAGGGTCGGCCCTGCCATCAGACAAATCACAAAGATAAATGATTCCATCAAAACAGTAAAATCTCCGAAACGGAACTGGGCAGATCACTTGGCGAGAAAAAAAAAGAGAGAGAGATTAGGACAAACTTCCAATAGTATGGATTCCCAAGGATGGTGCACTAAAAAGAGGAAAACAGAAGATGGGATGAAATAACATCAATCTCAGGTTCAACTTGGACAAGGAAAACTTCTAATAGGGAAGAATTGAAGAGACTGGGAAGGTGTTTTGCCCAGCAAAGATATTCCGTAGGCTGATAACAAAAAGCAAATACTGTATATAAAAGTTAAACCGACAAGCAATAACATAGTACCAACTTCTTTGCATAGTACCCATATCTAAGCCTCCACATAATTCGGACAGAAAGGCAATAAACGCCCGAAATGCATATCTGAACCAGATCTGCATCTGGTCTGGATATGCATGATGTGTAATAAAATTTTACAAGTTTCCCTCACCAGAATCTTTTACTGTAAATTGCTTGATTTGATACGTTATTTTCACCATTTATTTTATACTGTACAGTAAATGACTAACAATAATTAACTAAAAAATTGTTAATCTAAAATTGAACGGTGGAGTTAAACCACTAGGAAATATTTCCAAATTGTTAAGATATATTATTATAATGGATACTTGACTGTAATACAGCATTCTATTTCCTGCGCGACGTCATGCGCAAAGATGGATGAATTTAAATTGAACTTTCGTCATACCATATATTTTCCTACGAAGCGCCGCATGTGTGATAAAAAAAGCTATATACAGTAACGAGAAATGGCGGTAGTTTCTCTGGAAAAAGGTTTCTATCGGTTGAAAGAAGGTATTTTATATCTGTTAATCTTTAAAATCACGTTAATACAGTGATGTTAACATCAATCTCTTTTTAAAATAGCAAAGAGATTGATCCTCAATTTTTAATTTGCCGTATTTTGAAAAGATGAAATATGGATTTTATTATTTTCAAAATTACCAAAAAGTTTAACAACAATATGAATGTTCGAATTTCATGTAATATAAATATGATTGAGATGCATTGAATGATTTTATTATGCCGTTATTGAGTTTATTTCTTCGTATGTTTTATTTAGAATCGAGATGTATTGAATGAGACTTAAGAGTATGATTAATTAAATACTGTATAGTCTATGGGAAATAACCTCCATATTATCAAGAAAAAGAAGTCTATGGGAAATTTGCTCTGTCTGTTTTGCCCTTGACTGATTAAAAAAATTTTTAAGTATAGCAATGATTGTTTGGATCGTTTAGTGCTAAAGTTTTAATCAACGTTGTTATGTAATGCCTTATTTTAAAATGTAATTGCTAAATGTATGCTAATTTCAAAATTTTCGAACAGATTTCAATCATCTAATCATAATTTGGTAATCCATAATTCTTCTGTTTTTCTAAGGTACAAATTTCATCTGGTGTAACGTTTGTAAAACTGCATCATTTTTATTCTGTCCCAGTTACTGCATATTATTTAAATAAGTGCAGTCTTCATTCCAGTTTATCATAATACCTGTATTAGTTGATTTTCACTTAATTAACTTGTTAATATATTCAAGATATTTTGATTTTTCATAAGGTAAAATCAAATCAAAATTGCATAATTTATGAAATTTTGATAAGATATATTATAATTCTGAAATTGAAATTTTAATTACTGAAAATATAATTAAAAATTAATTTTTATATAAATCTTTTCTTTTCAAATGTCTTATTTATACTGTAACAAAAATTGAAAATAAGAATTTTTGCCTAAATATTAAATTAAGCAAAAAATCTTTTATTTGTAAAAAAAAAATACCCAAAAAGTAATAAATTCAATAACAAATTAATTTTTGAATTATTAAATTTAACTGTTTCTATCATGTTTTTCATAAGTAATTAGCTCTGTTTTATCCTTGGTTTAAAAATTTTTATCCATCCTGTGTTCTACAAAATTAAAAAAAAATCAAAGCACAGGTTGAAGTGATTTGATTTTTCTTATTCCATTTAAAGTAATTATGTTTCTATGAATTTAAAAATTATTTAAATAAAATTCTAGAATTTGTTTTAAGAAATAAAGTTATCATCTACAATTTTTTGGTTTTGTCATTTAAAGTTATCATCATTACAATACAAGAAAAAGTCATTAGTATTTAAATTTGCATCTATATTTTTATATAAAATTTTATCAACTTAATTTTCTAATAAATTCACATGTTTTCTTGCTTGAAAAGTGTTCATAACTTCTGCTGCTATATTTGTTTGTTTTTGTTTTCTTGCTTTTTGTTATTTTGTTAAAAATAACAGTATAGCATTATAATCTAAATCAGATTCAAGAAAAAAACCTATTGCTTACAATAGGAGGAAAATAATTTATTATTTGTATAAAATCAATTTCTGAATTTCTCATTTTCTTTTAAAATATTTGTTGCAATATTTTCTCAATTTTGTGAAAATATTTCTCAAATTACTAATACTGCTATGGATAATTATAAACTATTTATAATTTATTTTCTTGATGATAATCAGTAGTTAAGTACATTATTGTACTTATTGGTTTCATTTTTTCTTTTTAAATCACAATAAACAGGTAGTCCTTGATTTATGATGATGATGTAACGAGTGAGTTCTGTGATTGGTCAATGCAGTCGCATACAGGAATCTCTTATTAGTGCGCTTAATAAATCCTCGCAATACACCGCATATATCAAAACTGCACTAATCAAACTAAAAAATCAATGGGAATAATTATAATGAATCCTGGAAGATATCAAAATCCAATACACCACATATACAATCAAAACTGCACTAATCAAACTAAAAAACCAATGGGAATAATTATAACTAGAAATTACCCTCTCATATAAATGAGCAGAAATATACTATTGTGATTTAATCTTATAATACTTTATATAACAGTATATTGTATAATAATACGATCTAATCTTATAATACTTTATATAACAGCATATCGTATAATAATAGCTCATCTTGCAAATTTATTTACTATATATTTTATTAAGCATTAGTTTAAATGTGTAGTAATTTTGTTAATAAATAGAAATGCCATAAATATAATAATGGGCCCGTGTATTTGGGACGTCCATTTGGGTGTTGTTTGTATTTGGGACGTCCAGGGTGTATTTAAGAATTGTCCCCACAGGACCCACAGGCCTCCCTCCCATGGGTGGGGCTGCACCCCTGTGGAGCGGGTAGTTTATAAATTGTGAATGGTTATAATTTCTGTGTGATAAAATATAAGCAAATTTCATTTGGATTATTACATAATATTGGATAAACATATAGTAGTTTGATGAAAAGTTGCGGGGCTGCACCCCCGTGAAGGAGTAGTTTACAGCTTGATGAATGGTTACCCCAGTGAAGGGGTAGTTTACAGCTTGATGAATGGTTATAATTTCTTAACCCCCGTGAAAGGGTAGTTTACAGCTTGATGAATGGTTATAATTTCTTTATTTGATAAAATATAAGCAAATTTCATTTCAGATATGTAATATATCACTATAATAATTATGGATACAGAACAAACTTAACTGCAAATTCAACATAAAATTTCCTTTAAAATAAAACAGCCAATAAAAAGGTATGATATAAAGATACTGATTGAAGACAAATTGATACTGAACAGTATCCTCTATCATAATCAGTAATAATTCTTTTAGCTAAGTAATTCTGTAAAAATCCAATAATAGTAATGCAGGTAAGTTATCTGTTGCCCCTTACTTTGACACTTAGCACCATCTAATGATATTTATTGTCATAAAATAAAAAATTGGGCCCCTACTGCCCTAAAAAAATGGCCAAATAAAAAAACATCTGTTGTTGCAGACATCTAAAAATTGACCTTTCTAACGATACCATATTTATAGAAATCGGTATAGTGGTTCGACCGAAAAAGGGACATCCTGTCAGCAGCCTCGTTTGATTATTAATATATATAATGAATCCTGGAAAATATCAAAATTATAAACATATATTTTTTTTCTCTTTCAAAATGTATCTATATTACATACATGTACTTTAAATCATTGAGGAATATGTATAGATAATTAAAAATTTATAGTAAGATTTAATTTTTCACAAAAAAAAATTATTTTTTACAAAATTGCATAAATTTTTTAAAAAAATTACACGTCCATAGACATCAAGTACTGGAGAGGAAATGAAGGCAAGACTGGCTATATAATATTGTAATAGCTATTATTGGGTAGTTGCTATTCATGCTAAATTTATTAATAAATAAAATTACGAACAAATTTAAAATATAACAATTACATGACAAAAGTCGTAATATTAACAGAATTAAAAATTAAATAAATAAATAAATTTATTGCAGTTGGTCTAATCATGTAGACTACAATCCCTGAAATTCAGTTGCTAATGCTCAAAAGATTTGCAAAAAAAAAAATTGCATTTGTTGAAGCACACTAATCAAATTTGGTACTGTATATATTAAGGAATAGTCTCAAATTTTCTTTGCGCACTAATCAAAACCGCATTATTCAAACTCGCATTAATCAAGGGATTCCTGTACTTATAAAACAATGCCCAATGGATTTATAAGTATGTGAATTTTGTGTCCTGGTTCCTTTAGTTTTGATGAATAGATTAAAATATACGTCCTAATCTATATTATCAATACTATATTAGACAAGAAATATTAAATACAAGTATGTTTTAGATAGGAAGAGGATCCATAATGGATTGAAAATGTTTCTTCTGTTTAGAATAAATTATTTTACTGCTTATAGTGCTTGTATTTAATATTTCTCATCTTAGAAGCAGAGTTTGAATTAAAAAAACATATACTATATTAGACACTAGACTACACTATCTGTATTGATACTAGACAAACCATATACATAAAGTATTTTGATTTATGACTTTTGGGTTCAGATTGAGTCTTAACAAAATTTTAGAACCATCTGTAAGAATTATGCAAATATTGTATTAGTCCAGATGTAAAATCAATCCATATACATGTATGTCAGAGTCTTCTCTATGTATTACAGAGACATTAAAAATAACTATATTAAAGAATAAGCACATAAGTCATATGATAAAACATTTACTTACCATCTTGGAGGATCCAGATTCAATTCTAAGCCTTAACACCTCTGGTTTTTCAAGAGATGTTGAGGTCCAAGTCTGAATAATTAACTAAAACTAATATAATAAACACATTAAACACATGCACATATGAAGTGATGAAATTAGGAGAAAAATGCTTGTAACTCTGCACTGTAGCTTTATTGCTTAGATCAGTATATAAGTAGTCTTTGACTTGTGACTTCTTGTACATTACAATAGCAATGTCCTCAATAAATTCAGTGATTAGTCAATGCATTTGACAAAGTGTTTTGAGTCCCTGACCAATGGTCTGATATACAAAAGCATCTTTGTATCTGATTTTTGTATTTTTGTATTTGTTAAGCATATTACAATAAAGTGGAGTGTAATAATAAATATTGGTAGTAGGCAATCCATAAATTTTGGACATTTCCAACTTACGATGATGGGATTTGAAAAAATCCTGTCATAAGTTAAAATCTATATGTATTTTTCTTGTAAGTCTGAGAATCTCTACGTAAGTACAGATATACATGTGCCAGATCTGTGTAAGTTGGAGACCATCTGTAATAATAATATACAATAATTCCAGTAGTATTCCCAAATATCCAATTTTCAATGAATTGGTAATTATTTTATAGAAATAATTTTGACTTTAAATTTTATAAAATAAATTTTTTAATTTTTTAATAAATATTATTTTTTGTGTGTAATAAATTAATAATACTTTAGACAATTATTTTTGATTTATTTTTTTTAAATTATTCATTGAAATTTTTGATAATGTTATAAATATTGATATTTTCCAGACAAGTATTGGATAGTATCAGTTCTTTGTAAAAAAAAAAGTATTAAATAGTATCAACTATCAGCATTTTCCAGAAATGTTGCTACTATTAATGTACAACAATGATGTAACATCCTTATAATAATTTTTGTTTTCTGTTTTCATAAAGATTTAATTTAAAACTTAACAAATTTCTCCCATTTTACAAAAGTAGAACATTCCTATGAAACTTTTTGTAAACCAAAAAGATATAATGCAAAGAAACAATTACAATTAATTTATATGGGAATAACTTTTGACTATTTAACCCAAAAAATAACCTATTCTCCATCATTAATATCAATAAGTTAGTTAATTAGGTAGCGATCTTTATATATTCACATTTAATTTGACTCTAAAGTCTATCCAATCTATTGAATGAAAACATTCAAAAACCAGGATATTTTTTCTTTTTGCTACAGTTAACAGTGTCGTTGCACCACACAGAAACTCAAACAAACATCTTTAAAAATTTATTAAATCTTTCAAAATTTCTGATGAACTGAAATATTACTATTTTTGTATGCATTTCGGCTTTAGAGTCAAATTAAATGTGAATATATAAAGATCGCTACCTAATTAATTGACCAAAAAATAACCTATCAAATCATACTAAATATTCATAAAACCTAAAATAACACTAATATATAATTAAAGCAGGAATAATATAATAAATACACAGCTATATAAAGTAGAAATAAAGTATGTATAATGCAGTTTTACTTACAGTGCCACTTATATTTTCAGTTAAGCCACTATATCACACATAAGATATACTCTATCTGGCAGCAGTGTCTTTGGTAGGTGTTTCACAATATTATCTGATCACGCTCCTTTGAGATATTTGATGTCTCATAAAAGTCCATATGCTTGTTTGACGAGATGGAGCTTTAAATTCCAAGATGTTTTCAGTTAAGCCACTATATCACACATAAGATATACTCTATCTGGCAGCAGTGTCTTTAGTAGGTGTTTCACAATATTATCTGATCACGCTCCTTTGAAATATTTGATGTCTCATAAAAGTCCATATGCTTGTTTGACGAGGTGGAGCTTTAAATTCCAAGACTATGATTTTCAGATCAATCATGTTCCTGGTAGACTTCACTCTATGGCCAATGCGTTATTGCTTTGCATGGTGGTTGTTGCGTCAACTACACCTCCACTGTCGTGGAGAGTTAAGATGCAACAGCTCCAGAGGGAAGATCCTAAATTGCGATCAATAATCGAGACAATAGAGGACAAATCATTAGAGCCTTCACGTCATTTTCCAGATACCTTTTATATTGAAGATAGCTTGTTATACCATTATGCATCTGCTAATTCTCGGGCATACCATGAGCCTGGAGAACAATTAGTAATTCCAAATGATTTAAAGATGCAAGCTCTTAGAGAGTGTCATGCATCCGTTTGTTCTGGACACTTTGTGTTAGCTAAAACCATCAATAGATTTAGAGAAGCGTTCTTACATTACTTTTGTATCTTGTTATTTGTAAGACTCTGTTGGGTGTTTAAAATCAATGTAGAATTCTTTGAAATGTTTTTTAAATTTTTGTGTTTTAGTTCTTAATGTTATTTTTGTGGTTCTAGAACTGTGGCATTTTTATTTTTATTACGTTCCATTATGTGTTTGTAAGAGCTGATGATGGCATAGAAGCCGAAAACGTTTCTCTGATTAAATGATTACGTTTAATATTGGTCTGCTTGTGTGTGCTTAGTATTTGTTTAATAGTTATTTAAACACCGTCGAGAGCAGTTAGGATTTTAGGTTTTTAGTTTTATTTTGTATGAAGTTCAAATATTGATTACTTCCTTTATTATAAAATTCCACTAGATGATCACTTGCCAAACGGGCAGAATTATTTGACAATGGAACACCCATTGTTTCACGAAATGATCCGTAACATAACTTTATATTTCAAAATGAAAATAATCTGCAACTAATGACAAAATATTACTTAAAATAGGCATATAAAATCAAAAATAACTCAAACATTAATAATCTGTACAAAAAACATTCATTTTATTGAAATTTTAAATAATTCTATTGTTTTAGACCAGAGATGCACAGCCCACGGGCCACATGCGGCCCTCCATTGACTTGTTGGTGGCCCACCTCATTCGTGTGTATTTTAACAAGTCATACAATCAAAGAAATATTATGTATAGTTTTGAACAATGCACTTTCAAATACTATTTTTTCTGATGTGAAATAATTTTTACAGTGGTTCGATGATAATGTTTTTAAGCAATATGAAAAAAATAATAATCATATTTGTATTGTAATAATAAACATTTTTTTATTTTTAATGTATTTATGTGTGTGAAATAGATGATTTAAAAAATTGTACATGTGCACATGCTCTGCCAACTAACTAGTGAAAATTTAGAATTGTTAAATTTTGTTAAATCAATGCAATACTATGCATCCAATTAAAAATTCTTTGTTTACTTTTGATTATGTTGCTTTGTAACATGTAATTAATAAACATGATATGATATATAATTTTTGTAGTTTTTTGGTGGCCCTTCTATAAGCCACTGTGAGTATATGCGGCCCTTGGTCTTAACAAATCTGTGCATCCCTGTTTGCTTTGTAGCATATAATTAATAAACATGATATGATATATAATTTTTGTAGTTTTTTGGGGGCCCTTCTATAAGCCACTGTGAGTATATGTGGCCCTTGGTCTTAACAAATCTGTGCATCCCTATTCTAGACACTGCCATGTTGTGATGTAATGTGATTTCTAATGAAATTTTAAGTAAACAAATCCAAAAAAAAATCTTAGTTTCTAAGCCCTACAGTGGTTTGATAGAATTGCAATGACATGATATGATGTCCATAGCATATAGGAGAGTGTATCTGAGGACATGAGTGGACATCCATGGCATAAATCAACCTTTGAAAATTCTACCTTCATCTAATCACCTATAGTTTCTAAGCCCTACAGTGGTTTGATAGAATTGCAATGACATGATATGATGTCCATAGTATATAGGGGAGTGTATCTGAGGACATGAGTGGACATCCATGGCATAAATTAACCTTTGAAAATTCTGCCTTCATCTAATCACCTGAGGTGATATAGCTCTTTTAAAGTATTATGTAGCCAAAATAGGAGGGTCTCAAACTTTTTTTGAGAGATGCATCTGTTGGCCAAGATATTAAAGAAGAGTAATGTATTAACATTGTATTGTATTACATAATATGAAAAACATTGAGCACATTCATATTATAATGTTAAATCTCATATCTTTACTTGTAAAATAAAAATCTCCAGTCTATCTTTATTCATTTTGTTTAAACTTTTTGGTAAATATGTAGCTTATCTATAAGAGACTACATGAAGTGCAGCGCACATCTCGGTGATTTTGAAAAGTTTGTCTTGAAAGCCAAAATAATTTTCGGAATGAATCTTTAATACAACAGAATTGTCACTTCATATTTTAATCGTCATTTAGTGAGGACGAATTTTTAATTCACTACTATATAGTTTTTCCAAAAGGTAAAATTAGTATTGAAATTGAAGATTTGCCCTCCCATTAACTGATAATCAAAATACAAATCAACAATTCCATTATGTTAAAGATTCATTCCAAAAATTATCTCAAGACAAACTTTTCAAAATCACCATGGCTTGTGCCATGCTTTGTATTTCATGTAGTCTCTCATTAGTAAGCTACATGTTTATCAACCTTTTCACTTTACTATTTAAAACTTTTTATATAATCTCTCTTTCTTTTAAAATTCTAAATGCTTCCATTGAAATAAAGAATTCACTCATATTTATTTGTCATTTTTTTAAGTTATAGCAATAGCAGGCTTGATGTTAAAAAAAAAATTATTTCTGAAATTAGATTAATTTGAAAGATTCCTTTAGAAACTTGGTAATTTTATATTCAAAAATTATTGAAATTTTATGAAAAAATTGATGAACAGGTATTTCACATTTATAATATATATAGATAAATTATATAAGATATTTAAAAAACATTTTCTCTGGGGTTCAGTATGCCACTTCTAATCATACAATATGCCAATTTTGATATAAGTGCCATAGATTGGCCATCTCTGGTCTAATAGAATACCATCATCTGTCATAGTTTCAATATCTTGAAACAAACACAGTGATAGAAAATGCTAACAAATACAAAGTGATCATTAAATTATGCACAAGCTATCATAAGAAAACCTAGCACTGCCAAAGTAATCCCTTGATATATTTTTACAGAAATTTTAATAATTTGAAAGAATTTAAACTAATGTTAGTGCCACCTCATAATTTAAAGAATTATGAGATTAAATAAAGAATAGTGTCATCTATGAATTAATGATTAAACTGGAATTTTTAATTTATTTGAGGGCCCATGATTGAAACTGTCTTATCAGGAATAAATCTATCAGTGTAGTCTGATAGATCTATCCTTGATTAGACTTTTAGCCAGTTCCTTACTATAGTCTGATGTCTCTGAGAGAAAAAATAATAATTCTAAATTAATATTAATGACAGTAATCCAAAGGTCTCTGATTCGATCCTGGACTAAAGCAGATTGTTTTCTTCAGATAAATTAATTAAAAATTATAACTTAATCATTAATTCATAGATGGTGCTACTATTTCCTTAATCATTAGTGTATTTATTAATTACAAAATGGTACTAAAATTTGTTTAAATTCTTTCAAATTATTAAAATTTATGCTAAAAATATATTGAGAGATTAATTTGGCAGTGTTAGGTTCTATTTGGATATTTCCCTTGAAGTTTGGTCTAAAAAGTTTATAACAAGCTATCATATTCTGTTGTGAAATGTCATGTGATGCAATACTTTTTAAAAAATTGTTATAAACCATGTAATTATACAGCACTAATGTTGGAACTTTAGCAATCTGTAGCACTAATAATGGACAATAAAAAATTTTAAGATAAACAACACTTCTAGTAGGTCCACTTAACTAGATATCAAATTGGCACCCTACAAGAATCCTTTCTAAAATGTATAATTATATGGCACTAACATCAGAATTTTGGACTCGCATAGCTTTAATGATTGAATATAAATATTTAAAATTTTTAAAAGTAGGTCCACCAACTTGATGTATGTAAATAAAGAGTTTTTGATTTCATTTGTTATTAGTATTTATTAATAGTTATATATATATATAAGTTATTAAATTATTTATATAAAAAATAAAATAATTTTTTTTTTTTTTTTTTTTTTTATATTATCCGATCTATAAAACAGATTTACGTTAATAAGTTTATTAATCCTGAAGTTATAAATATCAAATATACAAGATGCCATACTAAAAAATGCTGATATATATATTTTAATAAATACTGTATTTATTGGCTGTAATAAGTCTTAATATTTTAATTTAATGAATATTGTTCTAGTATAATCATGAATTTAAATTTTTAAAAAACATCAAATGTAATTATTGATTAAATTTATAAAGAATAAAAATTTCTGTTGATATTTATTACAGTTATTCATAATCATTACATTAGTCTGTTTTTGACTCGATGCCTTTCGACTACTGTTGGCCAGAGAAAGCTTCAGAAAGTAAGTATTATTATTATATATAATAAGGAATTAAGAATATAGTAATGAGTTAGTGTATCTTCTAGAATAGGGATGGGCAACTCCCGGCCTGCAGGCCACATGTGGCCCTCGAGCAAGATTTGTCTGGTTCGTCACTAAATTTCTCTATTGCATATTAATACGGCCTGAATTAAGAATATAGTAATGAGTTAGTGTATCTTCTAGAATAGGGATGGGCAACTCCCGGTCTGCAGGCCACATGCGGCCCTCGAGCAAGATTTGTCTGGCCCGTCACTAAATTTCTCTATTGCATATTAATACGGCCTGCCAATATGGTGACCACCTAGACTAGACGGTGCCAGTAAATTCTGGAATATTCGAGATGCTTAGGCCACCTGCTATATGAGGAGAAGCAGCTGTGATTCCCACCAATTTGCATTAAGATCAGTTGGAAAGTACAAAAGTTGGATTAGTAAGTTTTGATTGTTTTGAAAAATTTGAAAAAATTTCTGGTCCTAAAATATGTCCGGACTTTCAGAAAAGTTTATCAAGAACGTCGTACCTTCCAGGAGAAGTGGTCCCAAGAATATTTGTTTGTTATTTATAAGAACAAGCCAGTTGTTTTGAAAAATTTGAAAAAATTTCTGGTCCTAAAATATGTCCAGACTTTCAGGTAGTAAATACAGAAAAGTTTATCAAGAACGTCGTACCTTCCAGGAGAAGTGGTCCCAAGAATATTTGTTTGTTATTTATAAGAACAAGCCAGTTTGTCTGATATGTAATGAAGCCATTGCGGTTTTAAAAGAGTACAATTTGAAAAGACATTATACTACCAAACATTTTCAAAAATATGGAAGTTTAACAGGGCAACTAAGAAGTGATAGAATCGAAAAGTTAAAGAAATTAGCTGTTTAGGAAGTTTAACAGGGCAACTAAGAAGTGATAGAATCGAAAAGTTAAAAAAGAAATTAGCTGTTTAACAAAATGTTTTACTAAAACGCAGTGAAGAAGCTGAGGATATCGTTTGGGTGAGTTATGTTGTTAGTAAGAAACTGGTGGAACATTTGAAGTCGTTCTCAGAAGGCGAGTTTGTGAAAAAATGCTTAATAGAAGTGGCAAATGTCTTGTGCCCAGAAAAAAGTAAAAAGTTCGCAGAAGTTAGTTTATCCAGAAGAACAGTCACAAGATGAATAGGTGCACTGGCAGAAAACATAAAAGTAGCGCTTGGCGAAGTCCTGGAAAAATGTCTAGCATTTTCCAAAGCATTGGATGAAAGGACTGATGTTACTGATACAGTGCAACTAGCAATTTTTATTCGTGCAGTTGACCAAAATTTGAAAATAACAGAAGATTTGCTTGCACTTCAAGCTATGAAAGACAATACAAAGGGGGAAGATGTTTTTGAGAAATTGTTAATGTTTTTAGTGCTTTTAGACTGGACTGGGCAAAGTTAAGTGGTGTCACTACAGATGGAGTTCCTGCGATGATAGGGAAAAATGTGGGTAAAATAAAATCAGAATTATCAAAGAGAAATATTGACATTAATAATCTGTTCACATTTCACTGTATCATTCATCAAGAAACCTCTGTGCTAAATCATTAAAATTCACGCACGTAATGGAGACAGTTGTTTCGTGTGTAAATTTTATTAAATCCAGAGGTTTGAATCACCAGCAGTTCCAACAATTCCTGCAGGACTTGGAATCAGAATATGGAGACCTTGTTTTCATTGTGAGGTTCACTGGCTCAGTAAGGGCAAAATGTTGAAGCGATTTTGAGTTAAGAGAAGAAGTGCAAATTTTTATGGATATAAAGGGCAAATCCATACTAGTCCAACCTTTGAGAGATGATGCATGGTTATTTGATTTTGCATTTTTGGTTGATGTCACCAGCTACTTGAACGAGCTAAATACGAATATGCAAAAACCAGGACAACTTTCCCATGAGCTATTCATCCATGTAAAATCTTTTCAAAGCAAACTTCGATTGTGGGAAAATCAGATTCGTGCAGGAAATACATATCATTATTCACCCATGTAAAATCTTTTCAAAGCAAACTTCGATTGTGGGAAAATCAGATTCGTGCAGGAAATACATATCATTTTCCCATTCTAGCAGCCCATAAAAATTTTGATAAGAATGCCCTTGCACAGGATCTATCTTCATTAAATACAGAATTTACATCCAGATTTGAGGATTTCCATTCACGTGAACTTCAGTTCCAAATATTCATGACACCTTTCGACGGGGACATGGAGCAAGTAGAAATGTTGCTTCAAATGGCCTGGAACATCATCTGCCTGGAGTTCAATCAACTTGAACTCCAGGCAGATGATGATCTGAAAAGTCAGTTTTGTGAGGTACCTCTGCAAGATTTTTATGTGAGACATGTTTGCAAAGATAAATATCCAAATCTAATTAATTTTATATGTAAAATGATGTCTCTCTTCAGCAGTACTTATTACTGTGAGCAATTTTTTCAAAAATGAATTTCACGAAATCAAAAAACAGATCGAGTGTTATCGATATTAATTTGGAAAACTCCTTATGCATAGCAACATCATCACCAAATTAAGGCCCGTGGCCCACCATAAATTTTTCTATACAGCCCTCTACAAAAAAAGGTTGCCCACCCGTTCTAGAAAATCAAATTAAAAAATACGATATGAAAAACACAATGTGTCTTTTTTTTTAATGCTTTGTTAAATATGGCATAACTAATTTCTTCTAGATTACCTTTTATTAGGATTATAGATACTCATTATCCTATGTAAAAATATAATCGATATCATTGATTATTTTAAGTTCATCAATGTGAAAATGGTTATGGATTAATGTATTTTAAAATATTATTGATTTTACTAATAACAGTATTTAAGTTAAATATATTTAATTTGCCAATTATTAACAATGTTGATCAGCTCATGATAGGTTCTGAAATAGCTGCTGCCATATATATTTATAAATTTTGGTTTATGATTAAATTAACTAATCACCTGTAGAACTTATAACTGCAATTAATTTCCAATTGAAAATGATTGACATCTATCAGTTTCTTTAATTCATAAAAGTGATAGACTCAAGCTCGATAGTTTTTATAATCGATGTAACATTATCAGGAAGGTCATTTTCTCTTTAAATTAACTAATCACCTGTAGAACTTATAACTGCAATTAATTTCCAATTGAAAATGACTGATATCTATCAGTTTCTTTTAATTCATAAAAGTGATAGACTCAAGCTCGATAGTTTTTTAATTAATGTAAACATTATCAGGAAGGTCATTTTCTGTCTCTTCATATTTAATTAATTATTTTAATTTTATTTTTGCAATTTTATATTTGTTGTTTATTAAATAGAACATTAATAATTTTTTTTTTAAAGCTAATGAAATTAACTGAATTAGCTAGGTCCAGAAGTAAACAATCATAAAAATGTACCTATTTGGACCAGTTAGAATAAATTCATCTTTAATGATCATTTGACTATAAGGCTTTAGTACCATAGATACACATGCAATGTCTTGAGAAATGCTCTCATCAGAAAAACATAAAGTATGATATTTACATAAATGCACAAAAACAGAACAAGAACTCTGGACCCATAATTCTACTGATATACAAATTGTATAAGACATGAATTTAGTACTTGTTAAAATAGTCTTTAACACCAGATGCAATATGTGAAAACATTAAAATGGATGTTCAGAAAACAACCACCAATTAAAAAAAAATACAATTTTTTACAAGATATCATAAATATGAGTGATTAAAAAGGTTTGCGACCCCAAGTGTCTTATATCATTTTAATCGCCTGAATTTCGTCTACATCGTAGTGTAGTTTTTTTGAAGGAGATAATTTACACCCTGTATAATAATGCAATAACTGCAAGAATAAAACAGCAATAAGTGCTTTTTAAAACTTATCAGTGATCAATCCTGATAACAATAAAAAAGATCAAATAAGATGGTTAGTTGCAGAAGGCATCCTAAGACATTCTAGTAAATGTATTAATAGTTAAGTCAGCAATAAACACACCTAGAATATGATTAAACTTGCTAACCAATGATTAGAGTGAAAATTTAATCATTACTACAGTTGACAAAACTAAGAATTGGTAATTTTTTAGGGTTGTTCGGAAAGTAATTTAATTTTTTTTCATGAAAATGAATGGCAATTTTTTTATAGTACAGTGATACCTCGGTTCACGAACACAATCCGTTCCTTGACCCTGTTCGTGATCCGAAAAGTTCGTAATCCGAATCAATTTTTCCCATTGCAATTAATGTAAATCCAAATAATACGTTTTTTTCCTAGAAAAAATTTTTAACATGTTATGGCTTTATGTGTGGAAATAATACAGAAAGGAAATAAATATAACAGTAATATTAGAAGAAAGCATGTTTAACACCACCTTCACTAACACTTTTAACTTTTTTGGGAGCCATAATAAGGGATAAATTTAATTTAGTAAAGAAAAAAACTAAAATATCTACACTTGTTGGAACTTTACTGTACCCATATGAGCTGGGCGAACTGGATTGCTGCTGGGGCGAGGCTGTGCTCAGGGGTTTGTGCGCTCCATGCATTCCGTGCGTGTCTGCCGAACTGGATTGCTGCTGGGGGCGAGGCTGTGCTCAGGGTTTTGTGCGTTGCAAGTCACGTGCGCTTCATGCACTCTGTGCATGTGTCTTCGTGAACCGAAGCATCATTCGTAAAGCGAAGCAAAATTTGTTCGCAAATGGTGTACGTAGACCGATTTGTTCGTGAACCGAGACGTTCGTGATCTGAGGTATCACTGTATATAAATATTTTATTTAAACATATATTGATAAACATATATTGTTTTATTTAAACATATTTTGATCCAATACATTTTGCCATCTTTCTGGTAATAGCATGATTCCATACTCCTTTGCTTGCAAAAAACTGAACCAAGTGATTTTTGACATCCTCATTTAGGCTTGCAAAAAACTGAACCAAGTGATTTTTGACATCCTCATTTAAACTGAGTTTGCAAAAAACTGAACCAAGTGATTTTTGACATGTTCATTTGAACTAATTGTTTTGCCATTTAAAGAATTCTTTAAAGACCAGAACAAATAATAATCAGAGGGTGCTGGACCTGGCAAACATGGAGGGTGTGGTAGCACATCCCATCAAAGTTGTAACAGCTTCTGGCAAATCATCAAACTCGTATGAAGTCTGACATCATGGTGAAACAGTATGACTTTTCTATTAATCAATTTTCGCCATTTCTGTTTGATGGAATCATTCAATTTGTCCAATTGATGGCAATACAATTCTGAATTAATTGTGGAATTGTCTGGTAGAAGTTCAAAAAAAATTTCTTTGAAATCCCACCAAACAAAATGCATCTCTTTTTTGATGAATATTGGATTTCGGAGTGCTTTGAACCAGCTCATCTCTTCTGCTCCATGATTGCTTGAGTTTGACTTTGTTGTAAACAATCCATTTTTCATCACCAATTATGATCCGCTTCAGAATGGGATCATTTTCTTCACATTTTAGCAGCAAATCGCAGATATTAATGCGATGAAGCAAATCTTTCTTTTAAGAACGTGTGGAACTCAAATATTGAGCTTTGAAATGAAACCAAGTCATTTCAAATGGTCACAAATGGTTGAATTCAACAAATTCAATCTTGTAATGATTTCTTGTGTTGTTATTCGGTGATTTGCTTCAACTAGTGCCTTTATTTTGTCATTATCATTCAATTGACTTTCCAACATGTGATGAATCTTTAATATCGAAATTGTCAAAATGAAATTTTGAAAACCAGTTTTGGCACTGGTGTTCTGTTAATACATCTTCTCCATACGCTTCACATAACTTTTTTCTTGCTTGAATAGCATTCTTACCTTTTCAGTAATAAAAAAAGCAAAATATGCCG
Organism: Olivierus martensii; assembly: GCA_000484575.1. Classification (NCBI taxonomy): domain Eukaryota; kingdom Metazoa; phylum Arthropoda; class Arachnida; order Scorpiones; family Buthidae; genus Olivierus; species Olivierus martensii. The sequence continues at coordinate 9,853 of AYEL01060589.1, read as the reverse complement.
AAAATGCTCCTATTGGTTTTCCATTTTTGATACAATACCAAAGAAAAACAACTGCACAGAATAAAAAAAAATTTTTTATAAATATATCTTGAAATGTCAGCTGTCAAAATTTATAATGACAATATGGCTTAGAATGAAATTGGTGCATGAAAATACAACTTATGCCACTCGAGGGAAAAAAACGAAATTACTTTCCAAACAACCCAATAGATAAAGCTCTGCTTCACAATATGCTCATAGATAGACTACACAAAAAGCATATGTTGCACTATTTTTATTAAGGATCCTACTGAATACATCACTTGAGAAGTTAGTTGGCTTAGCAAGCTACAGAGTGCTCCTGAGTTTGTTTAGAAATCTAATCAAAAATATTGTTCTCGACCAAAGTTTTTTGGCTTCATTAAAATGCATAAGCCACAATTCTGTCAGATTCACAATTGAAAAATTCCCTGCTCTGAAATATACACTAGAGATTATCATTTTTGAATTTTGTAAGGAATTTATTAATGACTATCAATACACTGTTAATAGTTTAAATTCAAGAATGCATTAGATGGTAATCCCCTTGAAAACCATTACATGGCTATATCAAAAAAATCTAACACTGTCAGCAGCAAAGTAACTAAATTTATTACAGAAATTTTCACAAACGTTTTTGGCAGTTAGGCTATCCTCAAATAAAATATTCCATTCGAAAATGGTTCAAAACAGAAGGAATACTCAGTTGTCATAGCAACAACTTACCATTTCAAACATTATTAACATAAGTGTTTTTTAAAAATTACATTTAGAAATTGTATGTACCAACAAATATTTACATTAAATTAACAAAATAAATATATAAAGATTAAACATAAAAATATTACACAAATTTAAGTAATGACTATACTTAAAAATAATAAAAGTTCATATAATTTTCTATCCAGGAAAGTTGAGCTAATACAGTCATTATGAGTTCTGCCCTTCCTTTTCAATTCAAACGTGGAAATTTGTGAAAATTTCTGCAATAAATTTAGTTACTTTGCTGCTGATAGTGCTAGATTTTTTCGATATAGTAGTTTAAGTATAAGCAGTAGAATAGTGCTGTATATTACATAGCTATATTGGATTAGGAGAATCTTTTTCCAAGTATTAAATTAGAACTTGCTATTCTAGAAATATTTGACTATATTTAATCTAACTTCCCTAATCTTGTTAAAAATTCTGAAATACTAAACTAATCCTCTTTTTGTAAGGTAAATTTAAAAAATTTTAAGTATATCTTTATTAACTAATACATATTGTAACATTAAAATATTTCATGTGTATTTTTATTATTTAATTTAGGTAAAATTTGGTCCATTAAAAGATGAAGATAGAATATTTACTAATTTATATGGCCGTCACGATTGGAAACTCAAAGGAGCGATAAGTAGGGTTAGTTAAAAATATGTCCTTATTTTAAATGATTTAGCTCTCTAATCATTGACAGCATATAGTGTATTGTTAACTGTCAAGTTTTAACTTGTATGTTTTAAGGAATTTGTGAAAATAAACCTTATTACTGAATTGGAAAGGAAAAATGAATTTAACTATCAAAAAACTAAACTATTCTAAATGAAAATTATCATTATTTCAATATTATGACAATATTATGATCTAAATTTTATATTTGTTCCATCAAATACATTTGTTACTTTAGTTTTGATATGGTTAAAAAAATTTTTTAATATGGTAATTTGAAATAATTTATAATTCAATAAAATTTAACTGAAACATCCTGATTTGTATTATATCTTTCTCTTGATTTATGCTTTCATAATAATAATATGATTGTAAAAGTGTTTGAAATTATTCCTACTTTTTGACAAAATAATTTTTATGACAGAAAATTTGGTAAAACAATTTCTAAATAAGCAAAATCTATGGTATTTAGTTTAATTAGTTATAAATTAAATCAAGCTTGTGTTGTTCCAAATTAACTAAACAGTTTTTTTAAAGCATTTTTCAGACATTAATCCATCATCAGAAAAATACATAGGATTTTACTAATCAAACATATCAAAAGAATAACAATTAAATTTAAATATCTGCACATATATTATAATATAAAATTTTACTAATGAATAATAAGATTTCTATTTGAGCTAAATTACTGTAAATAAACTGTTTCATATTTTTCACTATAATTAAATGAAATTATATGTCCACGCTACACTAATAAACTTCTCATGCTGTTGCTAGCAAGTTTGTCTTTTATATTTATGACTTCTTTAAGTTTTGCTCAAAGATTTACTATTTTTCTTTTAAAAACTTTTTTGTCAGTATCATCTATAATTTTAGTGTTTTCTATAATATATTAATGTTTCTACTATATGCAGCCTTACTAAGTGCTATCAAAATCTTTACAAAGCACATGTTCTTTTTATAAAACATAAAAGGAACATCCATTTTACAATACATACATTTGATTAAGATGCTTTTTTATTATCTTAGCCAAAACATAGATTTGCAAACATGAGAATGATGCATCCATTTTATATAAAAGAAAACAATTGGAAATGAATATTATATTAATTCATTCTAGGACTTTAAATAGACTTTTGTACAATGCAGACATTATAGATCAGTGTTTCCCAAACTTTTTCTATGACAGAACACTTCACAAATCCTGAAATTTTTACAGAACACTTTGGTTATTTTATGGTATAGGTAGATATTAATAAATCAATAAATTAGGCAAAACAAACATTTTTTTTATCAAATTGTAATTATGTAAAATAAACTAGCAATTCCAGTTTCAACTTGGCACAGTATTTTAATTAAATCATATGAGACTTATATTAATTTTCATAATATTTTACGGAACATTTATAGATCTTCGCAGAACATAGTTTGGGAAACGTTGTTATAGATGATATATTAAAAAGCTGTTTCATTTGTATTATTTTTTAATTTTCTTTTTTGTTTTAAAAATATGTTCTTATGTTTTTAGAATTTGTATTCAAACTGCATTATGTTATATTAAACTTATATTCGATTAGCAACTAATAAGGGTGTGAAGGCGAAAACATTTTTTGCCTTCACAATATAATAAAATATTTTCTGTCCAAAAGGCGTGTGATTTTGTTTGTTTAGTCATTCTTAATTCAAATAATAGATAAAAGTAAGTTTATTTTTTTACTTACATTACATTATAGAATGTAAGTAATGTAAATAAAACAAAGTAAGTAAATAAATTGTAATATAAGTAAAAAATTAAAATTTTTTACTTTACTTACTTTGCTTTACATTTCAAATTTTATTATCCTATAAAAAGAATTACTGTTGTAAAATGTAAAGAATTGGAAATGAACTAATTTGAATGTTTAGATGCAGCCCTCTTATCATTGCATTGTCCTTTAATGTGGCTTTTTCAGTTTTGTGTTATTCTTAAGTGACCTATAAGAACTGAGTATGATACCCTTGATTTACATAATATTTGTTACTAGCATATTATGCTATTGTAGTGTTTTAAAATTCTTGAATTATAGATATACTTCACTTTAAGGCACTTTGCTAATATGGCATTTTCAATTATATTCCTTTTTATTATTTTTGACACTCATTTGCTAATATTACTCATTTGCTAATATGGCATTTTCAATTATATTCCTTTTTATTATTTTTGACACTTGCTTCAGTAGTGACATTCACATTAGCTGAATCCAGCACCCATACTCAGTTTGTTTTTAAGCCTAGTGCTATAACTCATTTAATAAATAATAGTATAAATGTTTTTAGGTTTTTATATGCAAATGAAAAAAGGCTGTGATTTGTTTTATAGTGGTGGTCTGGAATGTAACTGACTTATTAACAAGGTATACCTGTATTGAAATTTTCTGAAATTTGAAAATAAAATTGCACATATGTAACCAAAATGTTTATATCTTGAGAATTGCCTGTATATCATTGATAATTAGTTCAAAAATATTAACAACATATAAAAAGTATTTCAGACTTATGACTGAATCAACTTACAGTCTGTCCCCAGAATGGAATACTATTGTAAGTTAATGACTGTCTATACTTAATATCTATATCTAGTATACAATTTAGTATTGTTATAATAGTGTGATGTGTAAAAAAGTTAAATAAGTGTTTTATATAAAAATATCTTAATTAGAATCTTATAAGTACTCTTTATTATATGAGAAATATCTCTTCCTGAAATACAATTCAACTGAGGCTATTTTTTATAAATTAATATTATGAACTTTATTAAAAAAATATATACTGTCTATATTTGAGTTAATATAATAATTTTTTCTGTTTTGTAAAACTTAAATTTTTATTTGTATTTTATCAGTATATCTTATATATATATATATAGTAAACTCTGAAATCTAGCATGCTTTGAATTGAGAAGTACCAGATTTTAAATTATGCTGAATTCTAAATAGAAATCTCAAGTGCCATTGAAAAAAGAATCATGTGAAAGCATGTCACCCTAGAAGGATGGGAAAAACTTCTAGATCAATCTATGAAAATTATATTTTATTATTAAATATATTTTGTAATTTTCAAATTGCATGGTGTAATAATAATGCACTTCATAACACTATATTTCCTTTATAAACTATGGGCATTCCATAACAGGCAAAAAATAATAAAATTTTCTAATAGAATGATTAGTCTATAATTTAAAATTCCATAATTAAAAACAATTAAGAATAATTAATCCTTTAACCACTATATTATGAATTTTGAATTGCCTTGCTAATTAATGTCAGTTATTCATAAATTCATGAATTATTGCATCAGAGGCATTTTTTCATCACAATACAAATGTCATATAAAAATATTATAGGGTTCTAATGATAATACAAGTATTATTATTAGAACCCTCAGAGTATGTAGTTTCATAATATTTTCATCTAATCTACCTAATTACATTCTGTATGGGACCAAAAAATTGGTAAGAGATATTGTTTAAATTTTTTTTATAAAAAGTTGTCAAAATAATATGCTGATAAAACTTGGAATATAATAAAATTGGCAAAATTGATATATAAAAAATATCATATGATCATGTTCTAAGTGTATCCTAAAAATTTCCTAGTGATATATTAATTATTTTGACCTTACAAATCTCCAAGTTTATAAATCAAGTGGATAAGTCATATGGTTTATTCATATGACTATTAGTGCAGAAATAAACTTTTACTTATATAACTAGTATATCTATAAATAAGCCTTATTCAAAGTGGAAAAAGGTAATTTTATTGTAGAAGTACTTTCAACTTCAAGAAGTCATCATCAGCTTTACACAAAAAAACAATTAGAATACAACGTTTTGAAATACAATATGTTGAATCAATATTGTACTTCAAGAAGTCATCATCAGCTTTACACAAAAAAACAATTAGAATACAACGTTTTGGAATACAATATGTTGAATCAATATTGTATTCCAAAATGTTCTATTCTAATTGTTTTTTTGTGTAAAGCTGATGATGACTTCTTGAAGTCGAAAGTACTTCTATAATAAAATTAATTTTTTCCACTTTGAATAAGGCTTATTTATAGATATACTAGTCATATGACTACTATTTACTTTCATATGACTTTTTCAGGAAAATTAACTGGAAAGGAAAATTAACTACAACTAATTACAAATAATACTTAAAGCAGTCATATAGAATCTGGAATATCACATAAGATCATCAATAAATTGTACAAAAATCTTTAATTTTATTGGATTAGCAATCTTTTTGTTCTGGATACTGTATGATGCCATGGATGTTATGCTTATGTTCAATGGAAAGTCAAAAAAATCTCTGGTTTCTAACTCACATAGTGGTTTGCCAAAGTAACAAAGACATCTTTAGCATATAGAGGAGTAATAGAAGATATGAGTAGATATGATTTGAGAGAGATTGGTCTTCAGTCATTCCCTGAAAATCTCACCTTCATATGACCTGAGGCAATCTAATTCTTAAAATATTACATAGCCAAAATAGGTAATACGTAATTTTCTAAGGGGTGCATCTGTTTGCCAAGATACCAATAGAATTGTGTCAAAATTAAGCCAATTAATTCTATTGGTAAATAAGTTTCTGTTACATTTATAAGAATCATCACTTAGAGTGGTGTTGGAAATCTGAAAACTTTCAAATATTGATTTTTTTTATATTTGACAGTGAATGAGTTAACAAAATATAAATCTAAAATTTAACATAAATATAAACAACTACTTGAAAATGCAATGACAATAGAAAATAAGATGTTTCTAATGTCAGAAGAAAATGTAAATGACAACACTCTTGACTTCTTTCAGTTATATGGAATATTTAGCAGTTAATCAGATTCAAAAAAGTGCATTTCGATGAATATCAAAATGTACTGACATTTATCAAGGTTTCTCTGCAATTCATTAACAATTATTGCTGATTAGGCTGGGAAATTATATTTCTTAGATCATCTTTTCTACATTATTTGCTAAATTTTGTTTTTATATTTTATTCTTTGAAAATACTGTATATAGTTGCTAATCATTTTGATTTGTATATATATTTTTCATTTAATTTATAAGTTTATAAATATATTTATTTGCATAATCACTATTTCATTGTTCTAATTCAATCAAAAAATTGTTCTAACTGAAATTTCAATGAGATTTTGATTGAAATTTTCTTATATAAAAAAAATATATAAAATTTTCAAATATATATTTGAAAGTTTGTACAACTCTATTAGGAATGTCAGAGATGGTTTCATTTATCTAATTAAAAATATTGTTTATCAGTGTCATAACATTCTTCATGGTTATTCAATGTATATTCATAATAAATTGTTTAAAATAATAACAACGATAATATTTTGACTGATATCTATTGATTTTTAAATAGTATGTTATAATATATAAAAAATCCCAGAATTTATTAATGTCAAAAATTATGCTACCTTTAAATGATATATTCTTTTTTCTAGCTCTTAGGTAGGATATAAAAGACTTTATTATAGTTATTATATAGTCACAGAAATGTTTTCGGTTTATTCGACCCTCATCAGCTGTAGTTATATACATATACTATGTAAGACTTAATAACAAAGTTGTTAAGTCTTACATAGTATATGTATATAGCATTCCTGGTATATAGTATAAGTACAGCTGATGACGGTCGAATAAACCAAAAATGTTTGCGATACTATGTAAGACTTAATAACAAAGTTGTTAAGTCTTACATAGTATATGTATATAGCAGTCCTGGTATATAGTATAAGTACAGTTGATGATGGTCGAATAAACCAAAAATGTTTGTGTGACTATATAATAACTATAATAAAATCTTTTATATCCTCCTACCTAAGAGCTAGAAAAAAGAATAAATCCCAGAATAATACAAAATTTTTTCAAAAAATATTTCATATATTTTGCTTGTTTTATATTAGCAGAATACAGTGGAAATCATTTAACACAAAAATAGATAATATAAAAAATCAGTTAATATGAAACATGCCACAAGAATGTTGGCATGTTTTACCATTATATTAAAATATTGTTAACACAAAATGGATAATTTGTAAATATTGGTTAAGGACTACATATTGTTTTATCCCAAGAATTAAAATTCATTTAAATCAACATCAATAAAGAACTCCTCCTTGAGTTGAATAAGTTGTCCAACTTCATCAAGAGGGGGATAATTACATTAACCACAGGTGCTGGTGTGCTTTAAAATTTCGAAACTGAAACTATGATGATGACAAATACAATTCTTTGAAATGATGATTTTCCCAATCAATGACACATTAATATTAAAAAATGGAAAGAAAAGCATGTAAGTAAAATGTCATATATCTTAAAACTAAAACTGAACTTTTTTAGACCTTTTTCACTTTTTTTTTAAAAAAGTGAAATTTGTAAAAATTTCATTTATGGCGAATTCAATTTATCCAAGATGATAAAAAGTCAGAATATTATTATTATTAAAAAAAAAATTACTGGTTTAAATATCTATTAAATGTTAGGCAATGTGCAGCACTTCTTTATTTATTCAAATAGAGACTTGTTTGAACATATTAATAAATTAGAACATTTATAGAATGTAAACAATAAGAAAAAGTGCACAAAAAATTACTGACCAACTCAATTAATAAATAATGAATAAATGAATAAACAGTTTTTTAATAAAATGTAGTTATGTTACTTTCCCAAGCATTTTGTCTTTGAAACACTATTTTTATTAATAATGTAACATCTGAATATTGACAAAATATCAAATCATGTGATCTATTGGAAGCAGTGATTGAAAATTTATGATTTTATTTGATTAAATTATGTTTGTTAACCATCCTACTGTATAATTGCTAAAATAACTATTGTAGAGAAATTATAAACTTTGCAGATATGAAAATAAATAATTTGGTTATAGTTCTGGAAGTGAAATGTATTCAAAAGAAACTGTTTGCCTATTGATCAATAAAACTATATGTTACATCCTTTTCTTGACGAGTCCGCTCCCTAACTGCAGCCAAAGTGTAAGAATGCAAAAAAATATATATATATATCAGCTCCACATCAAGCACCGATAGACTCTCCCTCTCCGTAAACAACCCTCTCCCTGTCGAGGCAGCTGATCTCACCCTCCCTCGTCCCAGGTTCGCATATTTTGGCATCAACTTCGCTCATGTCACTAAGTTTGGCGATGGATTCTCAGGTTGACATTCTACCTTCCAAAATGACAATTTTATTTGCCAGGAAAGCCAGCTACACAAATTGTAACAAATTGTTGAATTCAAAAAATAAATAAATAATAATGAATTTTAAATATGTTTAATATACGCACTAAGTTTGGCGATGGATTCTCAGGTTGACATTCTACCTTCCAAAATGGCAATTTTATTTGCCAGGAAAGCCAGCTACACAAATTGTAACAAATTATTGAATTCAAAAAATAAATAAATAATAATGAATTTTAAATATGTTTAATATACAGGGTGCGCCAGCTAAATCCGGACAAATTTCAAATTGAAATTCCCGCCATATTTTACGTCAGTGCTACGACGCTGCTGACGTTTTAGTAAGCCAGACAGACGATGCATTTGAGGATAAGTTAAAAATGGCTGATCAGTTAAGAACGAGTGCAGAATATAATCGGAGAGCAGCGATAATCGAAAGCCTTTGCGCTGGACGATCATCTACCAAAATAATTCGATTCTTTAACTATCCAAAAATTGAGGCAGAAGGGAATTACATCGAGTAATTTTAATCTAAAGGGATCCCAAAGTAATGTGCAAATGATAATTTTGATAATTTTATTCTTTTTGTTAAATAAAATTTTGTTTAATTAAATTGTCTATTTTGTCCGGATTAAGCTGGCGCACCCTGTATACCGTATTTCTTCAAATATTATTCAAATTTTTAAGATGTAAAATTTGGGTGCAGCTTAAATTCAAAATGAATATATTCGGATTTTTAAGACAAAAATTTTGGGTGTGGCTTAAATTCAAAGCAAATATTTTAACATCTTATTTCTCCAAGCTCCCACTCCCCAACATTCGGGTTTTTGCTTTACGCTCTATGTATGCGCATAGTATTACGATCGTTGATTACAATTTATTCGGTAGCTTATTATGTATATTAGTACCTATTTAAGTAAATAAAAATGTTTCTTATTTTTCAATACCTATTATTATAAAATCATTTTTATTTTTCCAATTTTAAAATCCTACTGCTGCTTAAATTCAAGGGCGGCTTAAATTCAAAGTAATATGGTGTGTGTGTGTATATATATATATATATATATACACTGACGGAAAAAAAAATCCCAACACCAAGAAAGACTTGTGTTAGATAAACAAAATTTGGTAGGCGTGTTTATACATCTGA
>AYEL01060588.1:0-26065 GCA_000484575.1 Olivierus martensii | reverse complement strand
ATATATAAATTAAATATATATTAGAAAAATTTTTAACTTTTTTTTAGAAGAAAGAATATCTTCTTTTTTAGAAGAATTTGTTTTTAACTTATATAAATATAATATATTTATTATGAGTTATTTGATGAGCCTATAATATCATTATGGGCTCATGGAATAAATTTTGAGAAATACAACTTTTTCTTTAATTCTTTTTTTAACACAAAATTTCAATTAACACAAAAAAATTTTATAGTCCCAATCATTTCATATTAACCATTTTCCATTGTATTACAAAATAGAACTTTCCTCATTCTGCTAAAAATTTTTGTTTTTAATGAAATATTTAATTCTGAGGCATGGATAAAAAGTTATCATTACTATTTATTTTTTATCTTGAAAAATATGAACTTTGATTAGGACTGATACTAAATTTTTGGTTGACTTCAATTTGGAATCAGACTGGAGTTTGAGTGGTTTATTTTGGATATGCTGACAAAGCCCAGGAGCAAGAGTTAACCATACAAAAAAAATATTAAAAAACCTAACAATTCTGTACAGGTATTTTGCCTGTTTGCATCTCTCCAACATTCATAAATTTGACTTTTCAAATATAAGCATAGACATCTACTCTATTTGTAAATTAAATATGTGAATATGTTGATTTACAATAATTAAAAGTTTTGTTGTTTGATTTATTTATGTTTTATATATTTTTGTTGATCTTTAGATCATATTCTCTTTCAGTCGGCAATATGATGCCATAATGTGTAGGTCAAATCGTAGTAATCCTAGTAATCCTTCTAGCTCCAAGAGTTTTTGATTCTGAAGTTTTTAAAAAATTATTTTTCTGATTTATTTAAAATTCAAATCACATAAAAAAAACTTTGATCCCAATTATTTATATAAACTCAGGAATATCTGTATTTGACAGCAGTTAAAGTAAAATATTTTAAAATAATGACAGGATAAGCAGAAATTCCATATTGGTTGCTAAAATTTCTGAATTTTAAACTGAGGAGATTTTTTCATAAAATTTGGCAGATTCTAAAGTGCCAGATTTTTGAGAGTTTACTATATATACACACACAGGCATATAATATCTGTATTTGACAGCAGTTAAAGTAAAATATTTTAAAATAATGACAGGATAAGCAGCAGTTCCACATTGCTTGAGTTTACTATATATACACACACAGGCATATATATATAAAATTAATATATTTTTAAATATTAGGGTGATTGGTATAAAACAAAAGAAATTTTATTAAAAGGAGAAGATTGGATTTTAAAAGAGATTAAAACATCAGGATTAAGAGGAAGAGGAGGTGCTGGCTTTCCAACAGGAATGAAATGGAGTTTTATGAATAAACCTTCTGATGGGAGGTAATATATATATATTTAAGATATATATATGTTATGGATGAAGTGATTAATATAGGCATTATTTATAATTCCCAGCTATTATGAATAATGACATACAAACAAAATCAGGTATTGTAATAAATTTCACATATATATTTAAGATATATATATGTTATGGATGAAGTGATTAATATAGGCATTATTTATAATGCCCAGCTATTATGAATAATGACAAACAAACAAAATCAAGTATTGTAATAAATTTCACATTGTTTGTCATAATTTATCACATTGGCTATAGTTTTGGAAGAGAAATGTATTCAAAAGAAACTGTTTGCCTATTGATCAGTAAAACTAATTATTGAATTCAAAAAATAAATAATAATAATAATGAATAAAGCTGCATTTTCCTTTAGGCAAAACTGTTTGCCTATTGATCAGTAAAACTAATTATTGAATTCAAAAAATAAATAATAATAATGAATAAAGCTGCATTTTCCTTTAGGCAGTTTGATTTAAAAAAATAATAATAATCACTTTTTCATTAAGAATGTTGTGTAATTTTGTCGGATTATTGGATGTTCAATGAAAAAAAATGAAATTACATAAATGAATACACTCAGTTTATTAAGATTTTCCTTTCACTGCTCTTGCTATTCGAATCTTTCACCAACCCCTCAATTTTATCCCGAATTTTTTTTAATGTCATAAATAGTTGCTTGTCCAATACCATAAAACGAAGCCAAATCAATAAACTTTTCTCTCAAGTCAAGTTTTTTAATTATTTCTTCCTTTTCGAATGAAGCCAAATCAATAAACTTTTCTCTCAAGTCAAGTTTCTTAATTATTTCTTCTTTTTCGACCACAGTCAATGTCTTGTGTTTTCGTTTTTTCACTTTTTTTGATTTGTGAGATTATGTAAATATAAATAACAAACACTATACAGTAAAAACACTATTTTACAGTAAACAGTGTACTGAACTTAAAATTTAGTCTGACTATAATACTTACACAATGAACGAATAGCAATTGACAATTTGTTTGTCAGTTTCTCTCTCTTGCACATCGACAAGTTGACATGAAAATTTCACATGGGTGGCATGACAGTTCACAGAATTTTACTGGAAGTATCAGACTACAGAGACTCAACTGTAATTTTCACATTAGTTTGTTATTTCTGCAGATAGGCTGTTTCCAAACATTTAATATCATATCAGTAGACATTTTTCTCTTTTCAACATTCAACATATCTGCAAATAAAAGCAGAGTTCATGAAAAAATTTTAATTTGTTCATGAAAAAATTTTAATTTGAAAATTAGAATATAGTGAAAAAAATGTTAATGTATGCAAAAAATTTGAGTTATCATCATCTATAGCTTTCAGTCATATCAGTAGACATTTTTCTCTTTTCAACATTCAACATATCTGCAAATAAAAGCAGAGATCTATCTGTTCATGAAAAAATTTTAATTTGAAAATTAGAATATGGTGAAAAAAATGTTAAAATATGCAAAAAATTTTAGTTATCATCATCTATAGCTTTCATTCTATGGAAAAATAATGGGAAAGATGACAGTGAATGTTTTGATCCAGTTGTTATGAAAGCTGCACCATCTTGCAAGCCTAGGAGACTATGGAAACTTTAGCTAATTTTTTCAAAAACAATGAGATATTTATTATGTTATTTTTTTTAATGTTATTAGCATAATAAAAGAAAATCTTAGAAATACCAAAATGAAATCCATGAAACAATATTATTCTAAATTATTTAAATAAAGAAGAAAGTGAATAATTTAATTAAGTAATGTTTTAAATATTGGGTTGTTCAGAAAGTAATTTTGTTTTTTTCATGAAAATGAACAACAATTTTTTTATAGTATATAAATATTTTATTTAATTATATAGTGACCATTTTGATCCAACACATGTTGCCATCTTTCTGGTAGTAGCTTGATTCCATGCTCCTAAAATTTCTGATTTTTGCTTGCAAAAACTGAATCAAGTGATTTTTGACATCCTTGTTTAAACCTGTTTTGCCGTCTAAAGAATTCTGTAAAGACCGGAATAAATAATAATTGATACGGTGAATATTGTGGGTACGGTAACACATCCCATCCAAGCTGTAACAGCTTCTGGCGAGTCATCAAATTTGTATAAAGTTTGGCATTATCATGGTAAAACACTATGCTTTTCTATTAATCAATTCTGTTTGATGGAATCACTCAATTTTCTGGTAGTAGCTTGATTCCATGCTCCTAAAATTTCTGATTTTTGCTTGCAAAAACTGAATACAAGTGATTTTTGACATCCTTGTTTAAACCTGTTTTGCTGTCTAAAGAATTCTGTAAAGACCGGAATAAATAATAATTGATATGGTGAATATTGTGGGTATGGTAATACATCCCATTCAAGCTGTAACAGCTTCTGGCGAGTCATCAAATTTGTATGAAGTTTGGCATTATCATGGTAAAACACTATGCTTTTCTATTAATCAATTCTGGCCTCTTCTGTTTGATAGAATCACTCAATTGGTGGCAGTACACTTCTGAATTAATTGTGAAATTGTATGGAAGAAGGTCAAAAAAACAAATCCATTGAAATCCCATCAAACAAAGAGCATCACTTTTTTTTTATGAATATTGGGGTTTTGGAGTGCTTCTAACCAGTTCATTTCTTCTGCTCCAATGGGGTCTAGGAGTGCTTTGAGCCAGTTCATTTCTTCTGCTCCATGACCACTTGCATTCAACTTTGTTGTAAACAATCCATTTTTCATCAACAGTTATGATCTGCTTTAGAAAGAGATCATTTTCTTCATGTTGTTCAATGAAAAAAATGGAATTACATAAATGAATACACTCAGTTTATTAAGACTTTCCTTTCACTGTTCTTGCTATTCGAGTCTTTCACAAACCCCTCAATTTTATCCCGAATTTTTTTTAATGTCATAAATGGTTGCTTGTCCAATACCATAAAATGAAGCCAAATCAATAAACTTTTCTCTCAAGTCAAGTTTCTTAATTATTTCTTCTTTTTCGACCACAGTCAATGTCTTGTGTTTTCGTTTTTTCACTTTTTTTGATTTGTGAGATTATGTAAATATAAATAACAAACACTGATACAGTAAAAACACTATTTTACAGTAAACAGTGTACTGAACTTAAAATTTAGTCTGACTATAATACTTACACAATGAACGAATAGCAATTGACAATTTGTTTGTCAGTTTCTCTCTCTTGCACATCGACAAGTTGACACGAAAATTTCACATGGGTGGCATGACAGTTCACAGAATTTTACTGGAAGTATCAGACTACAGAGACTCAACTGTAATTTTCACATTAGTATCTTGTAGCAATTTCTCATGTTGTTATTCAGTGTTTTATTTCAACCAATACCTTTATTTTGTCATCATCAGCTTCAATTAACTTTCCAGCACATAGTACATCTTTAACATCAGAATTATCAGAATGAAATTTTGCAAACCAGTTTTGGCATTGGAATTCTGTTAACACATCTCCATACACTTCACATAACATTTTTCTTGCTTGAACAGCATTCTTACTTTTTTGATAATAAAAAAGCAAAACATACCCAAAATCTCCATTTTATTTTCCATTTTTGATAGGGCACTAAAAAAAAAAACAACTACACGGAATCAAAAAGAAAATTTTATAAATATATCTTGAAACGTCAGCTATCAAAATTTATAATGACAATATGGCTTAGAATGAAATTTGGTGGGTTAAAATACAACTAACACCACTGGGTGAGAAAAAAATGAAATTACTTTCTGATATATTGATAATAAAAAAGCAAAACATACCCAAAATCTCCATTTTATTTTCCATTTTTGATAGGGCACTAAAAAAAAAAACAACTACACGGAATCAAAAAGAAAATTTTATAAATATATCTTGAAACGTCAGCTATCAAAATTTATAATGACAATATGGCTTAGAATGAAATTTGGTGGGTTAAAATACAACTAACACCACTGGGTGAGAAAAAAATGAAATTACTTTCTGAACAATATTACTTTCTGATATTTATTTTACATTTTGTTCATTAACATATTAAATATACTCATTATATATAATTATCATTATAAAATGATCTTATTGTTGTTTCATTATTGTGAGAACATAAAATGAGCACTTTTCTTACATTCTCTGTTGTAATGAATATTGGCTATAATGTGCAATTTTACCTGGTCCCTTGGAGTTAATTATAAACAAGTTTTACTGTATTTGATTAATATTCTTTCATCTTACATGTAAAATCTTGTACTGCAGTTTTTTAATCATGCATATATGCAAAATTTTATAAATGACTCATTTTTAAACAAAATTTTATTTATCATTTTCATCTAATTTTATTTATCATCTTTTCATATATAGACCTAAATATTTAGTTGTTAATGCTGATGAAGGAGAACCTGGAACATGTAAAGATCGTGAAATAATGCGGCATGATCCACATAAATTAATAGAAGGATGCTTAGTTGCTGGAAGAGCAATGGGAGCTCGAGCAGGTATTTAATATATAATAATTATATTTTTATAAATTTGATCATAAAACAGTATCAAATTTGATAGGTTGGTAAAAACATTAAAAGAAATAAATAGTTTATATAAAAAAATTTGCAAAAATATGTCAACATATATTAGATACTATGATATGAGGTGGTTAGCAACCAGGAATTCTGGGAAAAGTGGAAATTATACTTGAATTTCTCCTTTCTTTTCTTGTATTTTTTTCATAAGATCATGTAAAAGAAGAAAAGCAATGCTAATACAAAGCTCAAAAATCGTTTACTGCTTTAATCGGTGCTTAACTAAAAGACTAATAAATTCATAGCACTAAAAAGCAGACCAGTACACTCTTTGATATAGGATATTTTAATCAATGAAGCACTTTCAGCTTATGCGCCATCTTCAACTCTTACAAAATTTTTTTAACGTTTTGGAACAAATAATGTTCTTTCTTCTAGAATTGTATTATTCTATCCTAAATTAATGTTATTTGTTCCAAAATGTTAAAAACCTTTGTAAGAGTTGAAGATGGCATATAAGCCAAAAGCACTTCTCTGATTAAAATATCCTATATCAAAGAGTGTACTGGTCTGCTTTTTAGTGCTGTGAAGCCCGCTGAGCCCGCAGGATAAGAATAAACGGTTCTCAACAGGCGGATAGCCTACAAACGGCGTGTGGCGTGTGTAAGGATGAGAGGCGAGATTTCGGACTCAAGGATGGACTCGAAGGCTTGTATTATTCTATCCTAAATTAATGTTATTTGTTCCAAAATGTTAAAAACCTTTGTAACAGTTGAAGATGGCATATAAGCCAAAAGCACTTCTCTGATTAAAATATTCTATATCAAAGAGTGTACTGGTCTGCTTTTTAGTGCTGTGAAGCCTGCTGAGCCCGCAGGATAAGAACAAACGGTTCTCAACAGGCGGATAGCCTACATGTGGCGTGTGTAAGGATGAGTGGCGAGATTTCGGACTCAAGGATGGACTCGAAGGCAATGTTTGTAAAAACAAACATCTTCCTTTATTGGAGAGAGATTACAAAATACAATAAATCCGACAATCAGCATCGGAGGACAATACCTTAGCTTTTACAGAGGATCTTCTCCGGTCGAATGTCACTTGGTCGGCTGGTTGTCTTCTTGAACAAGATGAAGAGTTTGGTCTTCTTCTACTGACAATAGTTTCGCCAGATCCACGTGCAGAACTATCAGTGGAGGGTCTTGGCAAACGTAAAGTTTGTAATTGTAGTTTCGCCAGATCCACGTGCAGAACTATCAATGGAGGGTCTTGGCAAACGTAAAGTTCGTAATAATGGCTGGTGAGTTATGTTGAGTCCGCCTCTGTGACGGTGACTGCTTCTCTCTGAGATCAGAAGTCGGAGATCGGGGATCGATGAGCAGTATATGGTGTGGCAATCGAATTACGGCTGGTGAGTTATGATGAGTCCGCCTCTGTGACGGTGACTGCTTCTCTCCAAGATCAGAAGTCGGAGATCGGGGATCGATGAGCAGTATACGGTGTGGCGATCGATCTCTGTGTTGGGCAGAAATAGACTCTCTTATCAAGTCCAAAGGGAGGCAACTGTCTTTGGGCTCGGGTTGGAACCAACTGACTTTTTCTGTCCCAGTTCTCTCTTATCCTTCTTGTTAAACAAAGAACATATTTTCCCTTTCTCCCGGGAAGTCGCTATAACAAAACGTGATATTTAGCCCAAATGTTTGGATTCCGATTGTTTTGGAACCAACTGACTTTTTCTGTCCCAGTTCTCTCTTATCCTTCTTGTTAAACAAAGAATATATTTTCCCTTTCTCCCGGGAAGTCGCTATAACAAAACAATGTTCGGATTCCGATTGCTCCCGACTGTTGTTGATTATTTCACTTGCAGGTGGGGTCTATTGCAATAGTCCCTGGACACCTGCATAGGCATGATCCATCGTCCACGATACGTAAACAGTTTTGTTTTCGAGATTTACGATCGTAGGGACGAAGTTTCGCGTCGGGTTATGTAATTCAGTAGATAATGATGACTATTTTGACTATTGTTTCTTATTCTTTCGGAGATGGTGGAGAACGGAGCACCTAGGACCCAGGACCAGCTGGAATAAAGATACCCTCACCCGATGTTTATCCCGAAATTGTCAACCCCGTTAATTTACGACCAGACTTGAGGTGACATTCTCCAGCGGGCCTCTGGATCCCCACAGTGCTATCAATTTATTAATCTTTTGAAACGGAGCACCTAGGACCCAGGACCGGCTGGAATAAAGATACCCTCACCCGATGTTTATCCTGAAATTGTCAATCCCGTTAATTTACGAACAGACTTGAGGTGACATTCTCCAGCGGGCCTCTGGATCCCCACAGTACTATCAATCTATTAGTCTTTTGGCAATGCTAATTTTTTGTATCATAATTTCCAGAAGGCAAGACTTGAAATATTAGGGTGTTTTTTTTTTATTTAAATTTTAAAACATCAATACAGTACATTTGCAGTTAATTAGTTTCATGTATTATGAAAAATGCACTACAGACTATTAGTTATGTATACTAAAATTTTATCATTAACATCAAAACCTAATTAGGATATTATCATTAACTTTTTTTTTTTTTATTTAAATTTTAAAACATCAATACAGTACATTTGCAGTTAATTAGTTTCGTGTATTATGAAAAATGCACTACAGACTATTAGTTATGTATACTAAAATCTTCTCATTAACATCAAAACCTAATTAGGATATTATCATTAACATAAGTATTCAAAACATAAAAGGATAATTTTCTCTGTGGAAGTATTTATTCTCCAATCATAGTTCATCCATCCAAAGAAAATTAATATGTATACATTAGATCCTTGTTAAAAGAATCTCAGTTAACATCATTTCATTATTACGTTATTAGCAAAAAGTAAATTAATTAATTAAAAAATTTTAAATTTTAAGGCATTCAAACATATTAAAACCCTTTTTCTTACATTTACCTTCATAATTAAGAGAGAATGAAAGTATACATTAGATCCTTGTTAAAAGAATCTCAGTTAACATCATTTCATTATTACGTTATCAGCAAAAAGTAAATTAATTAATTAAAAAATTTTAAATTTTAAGGCATTGAAACATATTAAAACCTTTTTCTTACATTTACCTTCATAATTAAGAGAGAATGACTTGAAAAACCTATAATTATACAAAACAGAATAATCATATTTTATATGAGCAATAACTCAAGTATGTAATATTGTCTTAAAACAGTTATTATATTATTTGTTTGATGAAAGATGCATGGATCTTGTTTCTTTTGAAATTTATTGTCAATTGTTTTCAGAAATCTGGTTTACCATAAAAAGAATTTTTGATAAGTAATCAAAACATTAATGAAGATGATGATGATTTACCATTATCAGAATAGTTAAAAAAATAAAATTACAAATTTTGATCATTTAAATGATATCTATAATTTTGTTCATATTGATAACTATTTGATAATTTTTGGAATTTCCACAGAATTACTATATTATATTTTTATTTATACAGAACAAAGGACAATTGGATTGGTCAGGTGGAAATAATTTAGCTTTTCAATCAGAGAATTCAGGATTGAATTATGAACCCACTCCTTGAAAAATTCACATGTTAGATCAATAGGAATTTTGGTTTTACTTAACCCTTTGCGCTCCTGAAAAAAATTTTTTTGGTTTTACTTAATGTAGTTTAATTAAAGTCCTTATCTTTAGGAACCTAACTTCTGACATTAAATGAGAACTTATTGTTTTCTATTTAGTTTATATTCAGGAATAATAAACTATAAAATAAATGATTAATGGAAAATGCTTTTGTTACTAATTTATTTCTTATTATCAGTTGTATCTTTTATAGCAGACAGGACTGTACTATAGCCCAATTTTCATTAGACACTGTGATTCAGATATTTTTAAACAAATCAGTCTTGAAATAATGAAAAATTGTTTTATATTGATAAACTTTAAAAATAAGTTTATCAATACAAAATAATTACAATAGTAGTAAAGGACAATTCTAGCGATGCAACCATCCAGTGATCTATTGTGCATCTCTAACAGGATCATCTCATAAGAAATTCTGGCTTACAAACAAAGGACAGTATCTTCTTCAACGGAATTGTAAAAAGATTTTCCATTACAGAGAAATACAACTCTAGATGATCATATTTTATTCCTGAGAGGGTCACATTCACACAAAATGTAGAGTTTCATCTCCTCCCAGATATAATTTACAATTGGGACTATTAATCCCAATTTAAGTGAAGATTGTCTTCTAAGATGACTGTGCCCTATAAAGAACACTATAACAATCCTTATTTGATTTTTGTGCAATATAAGCAACTGTATAGTTCTCTGTAATGAATCACCTAAAATAAGAGCTGCTTGGTCTGAACTATGCATGTCTGTCACTCGAAATATCCAACTTGCTGGATATGGCTTTTGTCGCCGGCCATGCTCCATAAAACAATCTAGCGTGATTTCAAAGAGATGCGATAGCGACACAATGGCAACCAAAGCTTGTCTAATGATAGTTCCCATGCATGAATGCGCAACGAAATTGACTCGTTTGATACCAGCCTAAGACATATTCATTCCTTTGCAATAAATCTCTGCCCCTACACCAGTGGAGGTTTTATAACCATCTGTGTATCAGACCAATTCACTCTTGATATTGCATCAAAAATTAATTACCAAAACCTTAATTTCCAATATATTGCAGACTTCAAGAAGTTAAAGAAAAAGTATTTTTTATTATGATAAAACATAAAAATAAAATTACATTTAACATATATCGTATTAAAAATCATCTGCTATTTTAATTACACCACATTGTCAGTTTTAGAATAGTAAAAATTTTTGATATTGTATCAATATATTAAGCAGGGTAACAATACATTATAGTGAGGATAGGTAATAAAATTGTTTGTACATTATAGTGAAAATATGTTAAATGAGTGTGCATTAAGCAAAACTTGTATACATAGAAAAATACCTCTATCTGTTTTTCTACAGATAGAGAGTTTTGCTTGAAGGAAAGGCCATCAAATTTAAATGAATTAATAAAAGCAAATAGTTAATTTATTAGTAGAGTGGGTTATTCTATGCTACTACCTTTGCATATGAAAGTTGCACAATAGTTTATGCATTAGATTATCCATTTAGAATAATAATAGATCAAACAATCCAGCACTGGGCAGAAAAATAATTTATTACAATTAAAGAAATGTTTTTGACCACTATCAACTGGTTTACTTCAGCTTATAATCTAAAATTGATGCTGAAGTAGACCAGTTGATAGTGGTTGAAACATTTCTTTAATTCAAAAAATAAATGCTAAAAGCTCATAAATGCTAAGGCAGATGCTGGCTGTAGTACTTTAAAATTGGTTTTTATTTCTTTATACAAGTTATAATAAAAATAAATCTGTTTTTCAGCTTACATATACATTCGTGGAGAGTTTTATAATGAAGCTTCAAATATGCAAATTGCAATCCAGGAAGCATATAATGCAGGTTTAATTGGAAAAAATTCTTGTGGTTCAGGTTATGATTTTGATGTCTATGTTCATCGAGGAGCAGGAGCATATATTTGTGGAGAAGAAACTGTAAGTATATAAACTCTTTTAATTGAAACTTATAAATCTTAATTTCCTGATAAACAGACAATAAAATAAATAAACTATAATAATGTTCGGACTTCCGAAAATAGACGTTTAAAGTGGGAAAGTCGTACGATATGGGAACGCACAAGCGGGGTTTCACTGTACTTTATTTCATGAAAATTTTATAATTTTTAACTAATTGTAATTTTTAACTAAAAGTAAAATTTTTATAATTTTACTTTTGGCATGTTTATTGCCATATTATGCTTAAATTTGAAGATCATTTAGCACTTAGCAGCTCTATAATACAAAACCAATAGTAAGAAATAAGTAATAACTACCATAAATTATTGCATTACAGAATAACTTCTTAAATATAATTTAAGGCACTGTTTCCCATTTAGTGATCCACATGGGTTAGTGGAATTGACTTAAGGAGTTTATGCTTATCTTAAAAAGGGAGGTCTACAGTTCTTAGCTAATTAGAAAATACTGATTTAAGGAATTTTTATTCCTCAAATCAGTAATTTCTAATTTTCTCAAAATAAACATCAAAAACAGCATTTTTTTTTTAAGGAATTTTTATTCCTCAAATCAGTAATTTCTAATTTTCTCAAAATAAACATCAAAACCAGCATTTTGTTATCTAATTTGAGTATAATTGATCAAAAAAATAAATAATGAAAATGTTTATCAATAATGAAGTTAAATGTATTATATTTTTATTTTTTAACATTGCTTTTTCAACATTCTTTAACATTGAAATATTAAAATTAAAGATATAATGTACTAGCAAAGTGTGGCCAACTTTGCACAGGCATAGTTTGGAAACATATACAATATATTAGAAAAAACTTAGTTTTGATTTATTTTCATGTTGATTTCTCCTACAGTTTTAGTCATTGTTTTCTTTAATATAACTCTCATAATTTCCAGAAGATTGAAGAACTTGAATCTGTATGTCTTTTTGCACTTCAATTTGAAAAGGATTTACAAATGGAGGACAAAGTTCTTACCTTTACCATGTTATATGCATGCTATAAATCTGTAATTGTAAACAGTGATAGGTTACTGTCTTGCATGTTTGTACCTTTACCATGTTATATGCATGCTATAAATCTGTAATTGTAAACAGTGATAGGTTACTCTCTTGCATGCCTTTTTTTATTTATAAGAAAAAAGTTATTTACTATGTGCATGCCTTTTTTTACTTATAAAGTCCTGTTTAACCAGAATTAGAAGTATGATAGTAGAAGATGTCATGCTGGACAAAATTGAATATCGAGCCATGATACAGTTCCTTCATCTTCAAGGGAAAACTTCACAAACCAATCCGTGAATATAGTAGAAGATGTCATGCTGGACAAAATTGAATATCGAGCCATGATACAGTTCCTTCATTTCAAGGGAAAACTTCACAAACCAATCCGTGAAGAGAGATGTCAACTTTGTATAGCAAGGAATATCCATCATATAAGACTGAAATGATGTAATGGGAATTCAGATACGGTCACACCAGCCTGCAGGATGACCCAAGGGAAGGTCATCTAGCAAGGTCATGTTGTTTGTTTTTTGGGACAGCAAAGACGTCATATTGACAGATACTTACAATAAGGGTTGACAATAATGAGCATACTATGGGAACTTGCTACAAAAGTTATGGGACAATATCAAAGAAAATAAAGATGTGGTTTGCTGTAAAAAGATATGTTGCTGCTAGCTGACATTGCAGTTGCACATTGAGCTGCAGAAACATTCATTTTTCTGCACAAATATGGCTATGAAACCTTGCCCCATCCTCGTATTCTCCCAATCTGACACCTTCAGACTTCTTCCTGTTTCAGAAAATAAAGATGTGGTTTGCTGTAAAAAGATATGTTGCTGCTAGCTGACATTGCAGTTCCACATTGAGCTGCAGAAACATTCATTTTTCTGCACAAATATGGCTATAAAACCTTGCCTCATCCTCGTATTCTCCCAATCTGACACCTTCAGACTTCTTCCTGTTTTAAACTATGAAAAAACATTTATGGGAAAAAAATTTCATCAATCATGAGGAGTTCATTACTTCTATGGAGAGCTGGTTTGTCTCTAAATCTGCTATCTTCTACAAAGATGGGATTAAACAACAGTTTCACAGGTGTAAAAAGTATGTGGACCTAGGATGTGGATATGTAGAGAAGGAAGAGTTGGAAATTCAAATTTTAGATATGTAACACATCTGCATCATGATCATGTAAGAACTTTTTGGCCTCCCCTTCATACTTGGAGGAACATTGAAATATGTAGTGTAATGATATGGTGTGCTACAACTACAAAAAACTGATTTTACCAATTTTTATTATATTGTCTCCAGGAAGAATTTTTTTATTAATTGGAAAATTATTTCATGCATTTATTTCATTTGTTATTTCAAGCTTCATATTTATTGAAATGTTATATTATCATCAGACTGAATTACAATTGGTAGAAATTATTAGTTATTTTGAATTTATTTAAGTATAAAATTGTGTGATCATTTATCAATATTATGTCATGATGTATCATAGAATTGTGACAACATCCTGAATTCAAACAAAATCATTTTGCTATATAATTTATTAATTAGCATTTGAAATCCATTGGCTTTTTGTGACCAAATTTTAATGTAGATTTAACCAGTATATTAGGCCATGATGATATCATCATCACAATGACTTGATGTCATGAATCAAAATTATTTTATGGCATTATCTATTGGTACATCATGATTATGTCATTATGACTTAATATGATTAAATTTGATCTAAAACACAGATCACACATAATGCCATCTGTTGACTAAATTTTTAACTTCTATGGAATTTTTAGGACTGTTTGTAATTATTTAATAATGATTGTTCTAAAGAGTCACTAAATAGGCTAGTTATTTCATTTGGACAATCGCAGAGAATTTTTCAAAGTTTGGTGGTTATAGTTTCTATCATTTAGGAGAGTACTTGATATACAAACATACAAATAAACCAACAACTAAAAATATATATATATGAGATGATCAGATTAAAATTTTGAATACTTGAGATTGATTAAAAGATGATAAAATTAAATATTTTCTTAGAAAGTAAATTTTTGTCATTTTCAGTTTATTTTAATTATAGGATTTTTTCCATGATAAATTTATTCTAGAATTAAAGAAATCTTTTATATTTTATCTAAAAGGCTTTAATAGAATCTCTGGAAGGAAAGCAAGGCAAACCCCGTTTAAAACCTCCATTTCCTGCTGATGTAGGAGTCTTTGGATGCCCAACAACAGTTGCTAATGTTGAAACTGTAGCTGTTGCACCTGCTATTTGCCGAAGAGGAGGAGATTGGTTTTTATCATTTGGAAGACCAAGAAATAGTGGTACAAAAGTAAGATGAATTATAATTTTTTTTAAAGTAATTCAATAATAAATGTAAAGGTACTTCAAATTTTTTCAATAAAAATAATTTAATCTTTTTACATTATAATTAAATATAATAATTTTATGTTAACTTTCATTAAATGAGGGGATTAAATAACTCAGATTAAATATACTCATATGAAATATGAATTGAATTTAATAAAACTAAAATGATGTCTGTAAGCTGAATAGCAGAAGAACTAATTTTAATAGCATATTGTGCATAAAGAAGCACTTTCAGCTACTATAAAGCCGTCAACATCAATAAAAGATACTGATATTTTAGAATGCAATGCTTCAGGAGATGATAGGTTTTTTTAAACTCAAACTCTGCTTCTAACACAAGAAATATTAAATGCATCTAGTGCTTGTATTTTAAAATATGATTCATTCAGGGGATGTTTCACATAGTTCTAAGAAACAAAGATTTTAAAATTTAAGTATTAAAACAAAAATATAAGAGTATAACATTGACAAGGGTACAAAACCAAGCAGTCTATCTTACAATAATATGATATTAAGATTACATTAAAATAATTATATATAAATAATTTACTTTTATTGTGTTGGAAAGAAGATTCTAGTTTTGTTTCTTATTTGAATTCAGTTTATTTGTGTTCTTGTAAGCCATATTGGATTGGTTATAATATTAGATTGTTATTTACATGAATGGGTAGATAAATATTTTTCATTATAAACTTTGCTATTTTTCTCTGTTTTTCTTTGAATTACTGTTTTTATCCATTCCTTTAACATGTTGATGCCCGGCTTATGATCTTTAACTATTTTGTTCCTGTGGCTATATTTATATAATTGCCAAAATTTTTCTAAATTTATTAAATTGTGATTACTTGCTTGTTAATGGTTCAATTCTGATGAAATTTTGAAATTTTATTAATATCTCTTCAGTTTCTTAATCATCTTATTTAATTTTTGAATTGATTAATAATATATTTGAAAATTCACTTCTTTATTTAAATAATATTTTTTTTTTTTCATAGATTTCGTTAGTATTATTATATACTTTTATATATCATTTGAGAGAACATGTTTTATAATTTTATAGAAGGTTATTGAAACATATCTCTCTTAGTTTTTGAGTTATAACAATTTAATATTCATTTGTATTTTATAGTGTAAATAGAATTAAATGTATAAATATCAAGTTTATTGACTATTGTATTGTGTTTATTTTTAGTTTCAATTAAATTTTTCTTTCTAGTTGAAGCAAAAAATATTTTATAATTATAACAATAAATTCACAATTAAAATTATATTTCATAATATATTATTGCAAAGTTTTGTTATTAATTTATATATTTAACCTCTTTCCTTGATATTCTTTAATAAAAATGATCATCAGTTCAAAAATGATCTGTTGGAAGGACATTTAAATTTCTTTGTTTGCTGTTATTTATACTGCAGTAGATTTAAACATCTTTTTCTCTATAGGTACCAGATTGCTAATCGATGTAATAAAACTAAAAGTATATCTAATTTTAATTGTTGTTATTATTCAGTTGCATAAGAAAGGTAATAATATATGTCTATTAAATATATATGTTTTTAAATTCATGTTATGGGGATTCCAAGTGGAAATGGAAATTCACAATCAAACAGGCTTAAGACCTAAAAAGCAATCCACAATCAATGCATGAGTAAGGATGACGAACGAGACCTCCAAAGGATTGAGAACAACATTGAAATAAATTCAACAGCTTCTTTATTATTTGGTTAAAACACACAAGAGAGATTCAAAATTTACATGATCGTTCTTCCGACAGATAAAGGAGAGAAGTACCTGAAGTTGTTGATCGTACACTTGGTTTCTCTTAGTGGCTTGATGGATGTCAGTAGCACAAACAGTCTTTAGTCTCTTCGATTTTATCAGTCTTTGGTTCGTATCCTTTTCACAATTCACTCTTGTTTAAAAGATGACTTAAATTCACTTCACTATTTTCAAAGAGTTTTGTTTTCCTTCAATTTCACGGTGGGCAAAATATAAGTGAATGGAGAGCAGAGCAACAATCTAATCAAGACTTTAATCCAAACTACTAGATAAAAGCAAGATTCTGAAAAAAGCGTCGACTCGGCAAAAGCCTCAAGAGCAACAATCTAATCAAGACTTTAATCCAAACTACTAGATAAAAGCAAGATTCTGAAAAGAGCGTCGACTCGGCAAAAGCCTCGACCTTCTTTGCCTCTGCTCCTTTATACTTCTGATCCCTCTTCACCCCTTTTCCCAGGGAAGAATGTTATTGTTACTTACATAACATCTAGGTGGGTCAGGTAACATTCTTCACACATCAATTGACTGTACCATCTTAAATTTATTACCTTCCAAAGAACAATCAAGCACTTCAATACATCCTAATTTAGATTGAACTGCGTTGTTAAATTAAATATAATTTCAACTCGTCTCTGCGACAGAAAGGGAGGTTTTCCGATCCCCACAATGTGAAAAAATAACAAATTCAGAAATAATTAACCCAAAGGTCCCTGGTTTGATCCCAGGCTGAGGCACATATTTTCTTCAGATAAATTAGTTAAAAATTCTAGCATAATTATTAATTGAAAGATGGCACCGCTCTTTGATTTAATAATTAATAAATATTCTAATTACGAGATGGCACTGAAAATTAGTTTAAATTATTTCAAATCATTGAAATTTCCATTAAAGCATATCAAGGGATAATTAGATTCATTTAGAGTAAATTTCCTTGGAGTTTGGATTATAAAGTTTAAGCTTTAATGACTGTGCCAGTCTATGTGTTGCCTGGCTAGTGCTATTGAGGGTCTGTGGCTAAATTTAACCCAGTCAGGAATGGATCTATTGGCAGAATCTGATGTCAGTAATCAAAAATTAATTCTAAATTAATAAAACTGTCTGAAGAATCAATCTGCTTGGTGGTAAGACATTGGGATGGTAAATTTGGCAAAGTAATTAGGTTCATGTAGAAGAAGGTGTCATGCTGGACAAAATTGAGTATTGAGCTGTGATACAGTTCCTTCATCTTAAAGGGAAAAACTGCGGTAATCAAAAATTAATTCTAAATTAATAAAACTGTCTGAAGAATCAATCTGCTCGGTGGTAAGACATTGGGATGGTAAATTTGGCAAAGTAATTAGGTTCATATAGAAGAAGGTGTCATGCTGGACAAATTTGAGTATTGAGCTGTGATACAGTTCCTTCAGCTTAAAGGGAAAACTGTATAAACAGTTTGTAAAGAGATGTCAATTGTGTATGGTGAGGAATGTCCATTATATGAGACTGTAAAATGATGGATATGGGAATTCAGATATGGTCGCACCAGCCTAAAGGATGACCCAAGAGAAGACCATCTGGCAATATCATGTTGTTTGTGTTTTAGGACAGCAAAAATGTCATGTGGGAATTCAGATATGGTCGCACCAGCCTAAAGGATGACCCAAGAGAAGACCATCTGGCAAGGTCATGTTTGTGTTTTAGGACAACAAAAATGTCATATTGACAGATATTTACAAAAAGAGTCGACAATAATGGGGATGTACTACTGGAACTTGTAACAAAAGTTACAGGATAGTATCAAGGAAAAAGACATGATTTGCTGACAAAAGGTGTGTTGCTGCTAGCTGACAATGCATCTGCAAATATAACTGCAGAAACACTCTTTTCTGCACAAATATGGCTATGAAACCTTTCCTCATCTCCCCTATTTTCTCAATCTGGCTCCTTCAGACTTCTTCCTGTTTTGAAATATAAAAAAAAAACATTTATAAGGAGAAAGTTTCTTTGATGATGAGCTGGTTCCAACAATTTTTGTTTCAAGAAATCTAAGTTCTGCTTGTAAATAGCAATAGACATTTACGTATTTATAAATTTCAAATTCCTTTTACCAGTCTATCATTCCTTGTTACAAATTATTTTATAAATTAAACAGTAACATGTATTCAGAAAAAGTTCACATTTTGTTATGTTTACTATAGTCATGATAATACAGCACTATTTGCAGTAAAGAATTAAACTTATTCTTTTATTAACTTAAATACAAACGTTTTCGGTGTATAGGCACCCTCTTCAGGTACCTATGCACTGAAAACATTCGTATTTAAGTTAATAAAAGAATAAGTTTAATTCTTTACTGCAAATAGTGCTGTATTATTATGACTATAGTTAATAGAAGTGAAAGCAGTTAAAGTATGGATAGTAATAGTTTGTTTATTGACTAAAAACCCATTTCAGCTTATGTAAATTAAGAACCATACTTGCATCCCATTATAATCAGAATTGCATTGTAATGGATCACATTATAATAGGGCTGAAGTGTATTTGTAGTTTTAGTTTGATTCTAATTTTGATTATCAGTTATAAGATATAATAAAGAAATGAATCTAGGACATTTAAAAATCTTGTAGATATTTCAACTAGAATAAAACATAAATAAATAAACATTACTTCTGGGTTGCAGAAGAACCCTAGTTAATCCAAAACCCAGATTATCCAACCCCAAATAATCAAGAGTATAGTGTATTTTATTTTAGAAATTAATATGTATTTCCAGATGAATGAAAAAGACTTATATTAGAAGTGAAAGAATCACAATGTAAACTAAGTGATGTAACCAAATATTATTTATTAGTCAAATGACCTTAATGAATATTTTTGAAATTAAACAAAATTTAATAAAATATGATGCCTGCCATCTGTTAAGTTAATAGTTAGTTAATAAATTTGAGTTGTATACATTTCCATTTAATTACAAAAATATTTACTATGAGTCATTTGGCTAATAAATAATAATTGATGCAAGAATTGTTTTTTTTTTTAATATCTTCTATTTATAAATCTATTTCTCATTGGAAGGTTTTAAAAATTATTTATTTCCATTTTTATATTTACAATTTGGGAGGTAATTCAATGTTATAATTATCTCCCAACCAAACTAATAACATTTTTAAGTGATTAATAATATATAGTTTCATTTCAGTTATTCAATATATCTGGTCATGTGAAATATCCATGTACTGTTGAAGAAGAAATGTCAATCCCATTACGAGAACTTATTGAACGTCATTCTGGAGGTGTTATTGGTGGATGGGATAACTTACTTGGTGTAATACCAGGTGGTTCATCAACACCAGTTATACCTAAGCAGTAAGTGCTGTTTAAGATAAAAATTTAATTTTATGAATTCTTAAAATAAATAGATGAAACCATTATAGGGTTAATTAAAGGTTTATTAAGCATTTTTTACTTGAAAAAATTTTTCTTAGAATTTGGATCAATGATTTGCATGCAAATAATAATAAAATTTGAAATAATAATAAAAATGAGGATCTTATTATTAAAATATCTTATAAAAATGCATTTTAAATAAATATTTAAAATTCATTAAGAGTAGATTATATATTATAAATAGATATTTAAGATTTTGTTTTATATTTAAGAAAAAAGAATATTATAATATAAACAATCCCTAACTTATGCAAGTGGATTGTTCAGCAAAACTTTACATAAGGCAAAACATATATATGTTGGAATATACCTCAGACAGTATTAAATAACATCCTGTACTAAATAACACCCTATACTGCATCAGAAAAGATGCAACATTAAAAACAGTTATATTAAAGATTATCACATAAGTTGCATGGTAAAGCAATCACTTTTAAATCAAAACAAATCATGTAAAAAGAGAATGAAATTTTTTCTAATTCATGTTAAATTAAAATGGTGTAAAAAAAAATTCATTAAAAACAGAACTGGGTGTATAGATACATATGTTTCAATATTAGTTTATCTAATGCAACATAACAAGTTCTATCCAAACCATCTGTGTAAGTTTTCATAATCATAGAGAGAAAGGTATCATCTGAAAGTATCTTATTTCAAATTTTTTGACTAAAAATCCATTTATTGAGTTTATTCTTGTAGTTTTCTTAAAATAAAATTTTTTCTAAAAAACAAAGAAAAGAATTTATTAATAAATTCTGCTTTTTTAATAAATATTATTAATCCTTTGTTATTTCTTGTTTTGAATCATTATATTTTATTATGTATTAGCTATTAAATAATACAATTTTGATTATAATTAAATACTAGAAGTTTCCTGAGGTCATAGGATTCAATTTCTGAATCTCAAAATTATGAAATTGATAAAAGGCAAAAATTATTAATTCTTATCTGTGATAAATAAATATTTTCAAATATAGTGGGAATAATATGTAATATTTTGTAAATAATACAGGCAATCCTCAACTTACATAGATCTGATTTATATAGATCTGTAATTATGTAAAGATTCCCCGCTAAAAACAAAAATATACTAATCATAGCAGATAAAGCTATAATGCAAAGTTACAAACATTTTTCTCCTAATTTTCAATATGTATCACATGTATATGTGTGTGGGTTTATTAGGTTGGTTTTATTTAAGGACTTGGCTTGAACCCCTCTCTCCTGAAAAAGTGAAAGTATAAAATTCAAAAATTAAATCAAGCTTCAAGATGATAAGTGATTGCTTTACCATGCAACTTATGTGATAATTTTTAATATAACTGTTTTTAATGTTGCATCTTTTCTGATGCAGTATAGGGTGTTATTTAGTACAGGATGTTATTTAATACTGTCTGAGGTATATTCCAACATATATATGTTTTGCCTTATGTAAAGTTTTGCTGAACAATCCACTTGCATAAGTTAGGGATTGTTTTCGCATCCATGACACTTCATCTTGCCTCTGAACTTTTATCAAAATTTGGACAGTTTGTATAAACTAATCCATAATTTCTGTAATAGTGGCTAAACTTGTTTTGACAGAAATATTGATGAAAGAAAAATGTTTTAACTTCAAGGAACTATAGTTCAAAGTGGCAGAGTAAACCACCTTGACCATATCAAACTATAGTTTGAAGTGGCAGCATTCAGGTTAAAACTAAAATGGGATAATTGTTATTTTTATTACAATAAAATAATGTTGATGACCAGTCATAAATATGAATTGTGACCTCAGCAAATTTTCGTATGTACTGCACTGCACTGAAATCAAACGCACTGTAAGAGGCCATAGGAGTATCAAAGCAACAAATTCCTATGATTTCCGATTTATATGAATATAACGCTTTGAAAATCCGCATCAAAATGAATCAATAAAAAATATATAATTCGAAAAAAAACCGCATTATATTGAAACAGCGTTAAACAGAGCAGCGTTAAGCAGGGTGTTACTGTATATATTTATTTATTATTATTTTTATAAATTTCTTTGAAGAACTATACAAATGAGAATGTGAAAGAATTAATCAAATATTTAATCATGAATAAAATGTAGGAGTGAATTTATGTACAGATAATTCTTGACTTAAATTTGGTATTTATTTCAATTCATAAGTACATAATTTTCTGACTTATGTATTCATAAGTCAAAAATATCATATGTTTATTAATGGTCCATTACCATTATTCAATATAGCATGATACAGCATCATATTAAACTTAAACAAAAAGAAACCAGATACAAAATGGGCTGTTGGAATATCAGACTGTTGTACATATACTATTACACATTTGAATTGCATTAATGGTCCATTACCATTATTCAATATAGCATGATACAGCATCATATTAAACTTAAACATAAAGAAACCAGATACAAAATGGGCTGTTGGAATATCAGACTGTTGTATATATACTATTACACATTTGAATTGCGTTGACTAGTCACAGCTTGTTGATTGCATTATAGTCATAAGCACAACTGATTATAAATTGAGGATGGTCTATATAGGCCAATATAGACAATTGCCTAAGAGTGCCAAAACAAATAAGTTGCTTAAAAATTGCATAATCTTTTATTTAATTTTTTATGGTAAAACTTGTTAAATTCTACAAATGATAAAACAATTCCAGATATATGGAGTGAAATATGCAGAAGAGTGAGAAAACATAGAATTATTATACAATACAAAGACACTCAGTCATAGAAAGTATCAACAGTTATGAATATTTTTTCAAAATGCTTTGGCATAATGCTAAAGTATTTTGAAAAAATATTCATCTTTAACTTGCATCAACTTCAGAATGACAAAAAAATGATTCTAATGTTTTGTGATGGATATTATTAAATTAAAATTTCATTAGTGAATCTGTTGATAATTTTTTTTCACTGCTGTATTCTGTAAAACTATCAGATTTTTTTGTACTGTAATTTTTCTTCTTATATTATCAGATTTTTCTTCTCCATCAATATGTTCTAACTTAAAATTGGCAGCAAAGTAAAAAAGACGAATGAAATTGCAGGAATGGTGGCAAAAGATCATGGAAGAGTCTGTCAATATTTTAGTACAATATAGTACTGCTTTACAAAGTAAATCTTCAGGGCTAATACTCAAATAAGCCTAATTAAAGCCAAACAAATCCTTGATACTATAATGGAATTTTAATAATTTGAAATAAATTTTAATTAATGTTAATGCCATCTTGGAATCAATAATTAAATTATGAGTGGTGCCAACTATGATTTAATAATTGAAATAGAATTTATAAAGAATTTATCTGAATAAAAAAAATCTGCCTTGACCCTTGATTGAACTGGGGATCTTCATGCTAACATCTTGATGTCCTAATTGATCCTAACTGCTAGAATATTGAGGCCACCTTAACTGCTAGAATACTGAGGCCATCTGACAGATTGATTCTTCAGACATTAATATAATGAATTTTAGAATCACAGACATTAGATTTACTGATAGAAATATTTCTGACCAGGCTTATCATTAAGCCATGGGCCCACATTGGCACTAGCCAAGCAACATTTGACTGGCACATTCATAATCACAAAGCAAATTTTCAATGATGATAATCAAATAAGCCTAATACATGTCAAACAAATCTTTGATACTGTAATGGAATTTTAATAATTTGAAATAAATTTTAACTAATGTTAGTGCTATCTCAGAATCAACAAATAAATTAATAATTAAATTATGAGTGATGCCAACATTGATTTAATAATTGAAATTTTTTAAAAGATGTCCTTATAACTTTGTGAGGCCCGCACGACCCGCAGGCCTATGAGTGATGCCAACATTGATTTAATAATTGAAATTTTTTAAAAGATGTCCTTATAACATTGTGAGGCCCGCACGACCCGCAGGCCCGATGACTATGTTGACAGGCGTTGGCCTAAAGAGCAGTGAGCGGTGCACGTAAGGACGAGTAATGAGGTTCGGCAGATAGAACAGAGACGACGTTCAACATGAACAACTTCCTTTATTAGAGAGAGAGATCTTTAACATTTTGTTAACAAAGAGAAGTACCTGTACAAATTTCCGCAGTAGTTTAAGGTGATCTCATCGAGATGAAACACTGACACTGACAGTCTTTAGTCCCAAATATTACAAAGTCTTTAGTCCTTCTTTCACTAATGGTATTTCCTGGATCACACAAAGGGTCTGGTGGACGATACTGATGTTCATACAGTCTTCCTTTTCTTACTTAAGATCAAATAAAATAATCTGGATAAACAAATATTAGATAATGGCGGAAAATAGCGGACGATCTCGTAGAATAAGAGGAAACTGGCGTTGGTCAAACGTTGTGATAGGACGGGCGGTGGACGGGTAGAACAAGCGTAACAGTGGACCAAGCGCCGATCAAAGGCGGCGTGGGCTCTTAAATACCCATGACCTTCCTGACCCCTATTCCCGGGCTGAGAACAAAGTTGATTATTTCTCGAACATTCGTCGAAACAGGTGTCCGATTCGCGACTATCTGGCAGACATTTGGTATAAACATTATTCTTTGATTTATTATTATGATGGACGAAGTTCGCGAGCTTCAATTGTTGTCGTATTTCTTTTCGTTTGTTTTAATAAAACGTCTCCTCTTTCTTTGGAATTTTCCCGACTCTGTCTCCGTTAGGGGGGGCAATTCGTGACCCTTACAACATAATACTTTCACGACTTATGAATTGGATGAATTTCATTAAAGTATGATCCATGTTGCCTGGTCTTTCTCATTCTGCACAATTTCCATGTATTTTAATTGATGTTGAGTCTGATTGCTTCATGATCTTATAGCCTTTCTTCTTTTTATCATAGATCTTCAATACCTCTGCTATTTTTCCTTCTTCCAGTTTTTTAATGTCTCTTAAGACACAATCTTCATTCCAGAGTATATTTACATCATGAATAATCATAGAGAAGGCAAATTAGAAATGTGCTCTTTCAAATAGAGAGCGCATTTCTAATTTGCCTTCCCTAACATTCTTTTTATATTCTTCTAGCCTTCTGCCTGTATTCTTAGTGATGTAGTCTATATATTTCTCCATGCTTTGTATTATCATTGTCTTTTAATGGTATTTGATATATTCCAGTAATGGGTAATAATTTATTTTTTATCATTACATGGATGTTAAATAGGATATTTATTCTCTCATATACTAATTTTTTACCAGTCAGTCCTCCTTCATTTTAATAATTGACTTACTAACTTTTTACTGCTCTAAACTTATTCTCATCATTTTTTACTTAATTGGAAAGTGTTTTATCTTATTTTCTTTTAATAAAATATCAGGTAAACTTTTCATCATTCTCTTGGTATAGATATATATCTATGCCTGCTCAATTATCCAGTTTAATTCCTTAGTTCTTTTTTTTCTATACTATAATATATATCTAAACATCTTAAAAGAGTGTCATAAGACAGGCTCTTATGTCACTCTTTTAAGATGTTTCTGATGACTCATCTGATTCTCTGAATATAAAGATGGGTACATACAGGGTGCATTATTATTATAAATTTAATTTTTTATTTTTAATATAGTGTTTGTGACAATGTTTTAATGGATTTTGATGCTTTGATTGAAGTGCAGTCTGGTTTAGGAACAGCTGCTCTTATTGTGATGAATAAACAAACAGATATTATAAAAGCTATTGCTCGTTTAATAGAGTTTTATAAACATGAAAGCTGTGGTCAGGTAAGTTTTTAAATTAAAAAAAAAAACTATGTTTAAAAACTAACATTAATGCATATGCACACATGCATATGCATCAATGTTAGTGCATACATGCATTTTGTTAAATAACAAAGTTATATTTGATTTTATTTAAAATTGTTTATTTAATTAAAAATAAATAAATATAATTTTATTATTTTAAAAGTATA